>VWZS01007820.1:0-29521 GCA_013397075.1 Rhabdornis inornatus
TAATTATTTAATTACTATTGGATTATTTAATGCAACACACTTTGCTTTTTGCCATGGTAAGTGTCACCTGATTCTGGATAAAATATTCTGGATAAAATATTCTGGATAAAATATTCTGGATAAAATATTCTGGATAAAATATTTTGCACCCCTGAGTTTTATTTCCTGTAAATTACCCCAAGTCTATAAAAGAACCACAAGGTTTATTCTGCACCCATGAGGCCCCTCTGCAAATATCCAAAAAAAAAAAAAAAAAAAGATTTTTTAATGGAAATCAACAAAATCCCAGGAAGCCAGTCCACAAAATAATTTATTAATTTATCAGATTTTTAGAATTTCTTAATTGTGTATTTTCCATCGCAGCCATCACACAATTAAATGACAGAACCAACATGTGACACAATTAAAATTCAGTTTTTATTTAAGGAAAGACACCCAAAAAGTGCTTTGTATTTTGGATGCAGATTATATGAATATATTCCCTGCATCCAAATATATATATGAATATATTTTTTAATTTACTGAGGGATTCATTAATGTTCCCATAAAAACCAGCAGCTTTATCTTCTCTAATTTGAATCACCTTATATTAATTCAAATAATCAATCATGTATTTGTACAATATATTTGTATACAATATACTTGTACAATATACAAATACATTGCAAAATATTCTATATTTGTACATATTTTTCTTTTTGTTTCACTCCCATTTTACCAATTTTTATCCTGCTGTGTCTAAAAAAGATCTGTAATTTCATGTCACTACACACAGCGAGGTGTATTTATAAATAATACCATTTTTTTTTCTTGAAAAGTGAAAGATTTCTCATTTCATTTTGGGTAAAAGTTAAAAAAAGTCAGGATATGTAATAAATGTTTTGGTTCAAATGGAACCAGAACTCACCTTATATCTGCAATCTTCCCCTGCAGAAAGAATCAGCTCATTCACTGAATTCCAGTCAGTTTTTAAAACCAGCCCATCGTGGGCTTTCCACTGAAATGGAAAAAAAAAATCAATTCAACACATACAACAGTTCTGACAAATCCTATTTTTAATATTTAGCACTCCTTGGACTTGATGATCTTGGAGGTTTTTCCCCAACCTTAACGATTTTATGATTTAGAAGAAAAAGAAATTAAATAAAACCTGAACAAGGCAGAATCAAAGCACAAGAATCTGCATTAAAATCAAGTTTTCAACAACAGCTTCTTAACAAAAAGCTTCTGTAGCTTTGTTGATGTAAATCAATCTTATTTAATTAATCAGATTATTAATACCTGCAAAACTTTAGCATTTGGCTGGAGGGGTTTAATAATCAGCTGCTTTCCTGAGGTGTACAGAACTTTGTCAGAGTCAGGTGCCCAGGACACTGAGTACACTGGGGATCCTGTGGGCATGGAAAACAGGGAAAAACCATGGAAAAAACCATGGAAAACATGTAATAACAATATTAATAATGGAATAAATAAAATATACAATTATATGCACTACATCGAAATATATATTAAATATATAAGTACATATAATATCTAACTATTGCATAAAATATACTAGATTCTTATTATATAAATACCTATGTAGATAATATTGTGTTATATAAACATACATTACATGTTTCTCAAGCCTCTTTATTGATATATTTTATTATAACTTTCACCTTTTAATTTTTAGTATTTTTTAATGTGGTTATCTTCCATTGATAACCACATTATCAATTTCTAAAACTTTTACCTTTTAATTTTTAATATTTTTTANTTGCTGCACAAACATCCCATTCACAAATAATTTCCAAAATAAATGACAATAAATAAAACTGGCCCACAGATTTGACTTTTCCCATTTTTACTGAAAATTTCTTTGACTGAAACCCCCAGAATTTTGTATCTGGAAAAAAGCTGGCTGTTCCATTTTAAAATCATGTTCCAGTTTTCAAATTACATTTTTTGAAAACAGAATAAAGCAAAAATTAGATGGAAAAACATCCAAGGAAAAAAAAAAGAATTTAAAAAAGTCAGATTTGCCAACTATGCAAATATTTTCCATATTATTTGACAGGATTTGTCTCCTCTGAAGAAAATCAAAGGATTTTGCTACTTGATTCCTTGAAATAAAATGCAGAAAGTTAAGTAAAAAGCATCTCCAAGTATTAAACTGAGCAACTGAATTAAAATAGTTCAAATAAACCATTTTAAATGTAACTTTATGGTAATAAAAAACCCCAAAAGGCTTAAAAAATGCTCTCACAGGGTAAAATTCTCAGTGACAATTTTGGCATATTAAATTTTATTTCCAAAAATGACTCAGGAATATTTCTGTATGGGAATATGGCGATGAGGTTTGGATAATTAAATGACTGAACTGCTACAACTGCTCTAAAATCATTCAGTTTCTCCCCAACTTCTCTCTGTGCAAAAAGCTGATTTTCTTATGGTTAAACTCCATTTGAGCTCCCAAATATTCAGCCTCGAACCTGAGACCTGGTGTCCTTGCTCCTGAAGATTTCTGTGTCTCATAGGTTTTCTTTTAGGGAATTTTATTACTTAAAAATACAGAATTAAAGAGGATTTTTTAAACTTGTCAACCATCAGAGCAGACAAGTCCCAGAAACACAACATATATTAAATAAATGTGGCTCTGGCTGTTTTCCTCCTGGCAATTCATGGTGAAAATGCCATAAATTCTGTCACCAGCTGGAGCAGAAATTCTAAATAAACTCCATTTTCTTTTTTTTGGTCCTGTCCTAACGCTGATCTAACAATCAGAAGAGTTTTCTATTTAAACCAAATGTTTCTTTTTTTTATGATGGCTGAGGACTTAACCACAATTTCCAGGGTTTAACAGCAGGAGCTGAGTTAACTCATTTCCTTCTGCACTTAACAAGGGCTGGGTTGGGAAAACGCTGCCAACACCCCAGAGAACCCAGAGGAACAGCCACACTGCAGGGATAATCAGGAATATCCTGGCAGAAAAGGAGGGAAAAAAAGCAGAAAATTGGGATTTGAGGAAGGAAGATCCAGCTTATCCCACAGCAGATTTGGTAATTCCGAGAGTTCGCGTGGGATTTTGGATTGTCACAAGAGGAGAAATGTTAATTTAAATATTTTTAGATCTTGTGAGGGTGTCTCCAAAAGAATATAGATATCAGGAATAAATTCCTCCCTGGAAAAGTTGGGATGGAATTCCCAGAGAAGCTGTGGCTGCTCCTGGATCCTTGGAAATGTCCAAGAGCAGGTTTGGGACAGTGGGAGGTGTCCCTGCCAAGGAGATGTCCCAGCACAGACCATTCCCAGATTCCATGATAATCTTTGGCTTCCCAACAAGAAATCCAAGGAAAAAAGTTGCCTCGTGAAAATGGATCAGTGGAAGTCTAAATCCAACATTTCAGTGTAAAGAGGAAGAATAAAAGGAAGAATTTTAAGGGAATCTAAGGAGGAAGAAAGGCCACAGACAGAACAGGCACGTGGATCATCATCCCAAAACACGAGCCTGAAAATTTATTTCTAACACCAAGAGTGGAACAGGCAAAGGAATGTTGGCAATGGGAATTTTTTTCAGTTCTTATTGTAATAAAGGAAAGGAAAAATTGGTTGAACAGGATGCACCTCCCTCAAACACCAGCAATCCTGCAGATTCCTGTCCTGACCCCACGTGTGGCCACATTCACATGGGGACTGTGGGATTCTGACTCTGAATTTAAAGGATTTCAGGGCCTCACAAGATTTGAAGTTGAAAACACAAATACAAGGTGACAGTTATTCCACGGGGACTCAAGTGTGCTTTTGTACTGCACCAGAAACTTGCAGAAACCAATGAAAATCCGTATTTCAACCCACAGTTTAGAATTTATTTTATATGCTTTTTTCAAATCTCAAATGAACAAAATAATGCATAAAAAAGTTGACAACACAAACTGAGAAATACTAAAGAATATGTGCTTCAACTGGAATATTTTTTTTTAAATTCTAGTTCAGTTGGTTTATCTTTTTACCTGACAAACACTACACGAGCATGTGAACTTCCTTAAAAGAACTGAAAATGCATTTTACATTCACTGCTGTGGTTAAAATGCCTTCCCCAGGTTGAAAGAATTCAGATCATTTGTTTCAGGCAGAGATAAGGGCCTGACATTTAACCCAAGCCCAGGTGTGTGTGGTTTCTTCAAAAATGTCACAAGGTCACATGGGCTCCATCTATGAAGTCTGAAAAACAAAATTCAGCTGAGGATCTTCACTGAAATGGCACCAAATCCTTAGGGTAGGACTGAGACTGCTGCCTAAAAATATTGCAACACTTATAATCTGAAAAATGAAATACTTTTTAAAAATTTTACTAAAATGCAACTCTGATATATGTTAATTTTAATGCAGTCTTTAACACCCTTGAACAAACCATCCCTGCCATATTTAGGGTCTGTTATTTAAATATATTTCAGAATAACCCAAATGAACAAGTTCTGCTGGAGCTTTGAGCAAAGGAACTCACCTTGCTGAGCCAAAGTGGATCTCAGCATTCCACTTTTAGACCAGATTTTCACTTGGCCATCTTCCCCAGCTGCAAATGAGCACAGAAATCAGCAAATGCCAAGCAATAATCAGTCTAACAAATGTATTTACTCAGCAAACACTTGAGTTAAAATAAATCCAGCTTTTCCTACAGGTTTAGTCTTCCAAACATGCACTAGGAAGTGTAAGAAGGAAAAATACTAAAGATGGTTCTTTTGTTATGATTAACAGGTTTTCCTTTCCTGAAAATCCATGAATTTTTTCTGAAGCTGGTCCTAGGAAGGGAAAATCCATCATTATTTAAATATCCCAAATTCTGTATTTTCGATTCCTTCAATGGCCCAGAAACATGAAAGGAGTCTGAGGAGCCCCAGGAGCAGATTTGATGGATTAAACTGGATTTCACAGCTGATAAATGGTGGAAGTAAAGGTAACTCTGTTTGGATGGCTTCAATTTTCTACCATAACTCTGTGTTACCAAATAACTCAGTTTATTTACTGAAGAATTAATTGCTAAACACTACACAGCAGTTAGGGATGTTTTAACAGCACAGAATTCCTGGTGTGGTGTCATTTTAAAATGCCTTCAATTTAGCCCTCCCAGATCCAATTAATGAGGAAAAAGGTGCACCTAGAAATGAATGGATTCTTCCATGCAAATATAATTTATTTACCACATTTCAGGTTTTTATATCTGGCCACTGTTGTTTTAAATGTTCAAAACTGTTAAAAACCCCCTCAAAACTAAAAATTTTATTTGAGAACATTTGATGCTGTTGAAATATAATCATAAAAATCTTTTAAGTGATGCAGTAGCAATGATTTATTTACTCTTCCTCCAAGTACAGCTGTGGTATAAGAGGAGTTGATCTCCTCAGAATAAACTGGAAGTGGTGATGAATTCCCACACTCCCAGAAAAGTGTCAGTGTCATGCAGTCTCATAAAAAAAAAAAAAGGATTCAAAAGACAATTTTGACTTTGTCTTCAGAGAAGTTGCTGAGGCAAAGCTGTCTTTAAAAAGAACAATATTTCTGTCCCTCTGGGATTTCAGAGGAACAGGCCAGACAGAGTTCCCTGAAGCAGCATTTCAGAGTCTGGAAATGAGCAGATCCAAAATTATCTTCAGTTCTTGTGGCCTGAGCTGGAATTTGTCCAGAGGAATCAGCTGTGCTCCATCAGCAGGAGGCTGACACCACCAGAAATCCCAGCAAGGAGCCCAGCCCAGGGAATTTCTGCAGCTCCCCTCAACACCAAGATGGAATTTGGGACCAAAAAACGCCAAAAGAAACTAATTAACAAAAGATTTAGGACAAAAGTGGTATAGAAATGAAGAAATTGTGGGGTCACTCCCCTAGCATTAACAGAAACAGGCTGTAGGTGATAATTACTGATAATTAAGGAATAAAGCACAGGAATATTCCAGATCAATGAGCCTTTTTGGATAAAAAACCCCAGATGTGCAGGGATACAAATGTATCAGCAACTCAGCAACTTCTTCTTGTAACAGATAGAAAAAAAAGAAATCAAATCTTCTCCTTTCTGAAGTGCAGAACAGCCAAAAAACCATCTAAGCACTCTGATATTAAAACATTTACTTTCAAGTAGATTGCATGACTTAAATGAAAAAAGAGAAATATTTTTACTAGATCCATTAAAATGGACAACACTAAGCTAAGACAGCATTAATTAAATGGTGCAAAATGAACTTCTAGTAAACAAGGTGATAACAACCTCTGTGATAATTAAGACCAAAAAAAAGCAGATTATTATTTTAGTTTTGAAAGCACTTTATTAATATAGGAATATAGCTCACCTGTAACCAGGGCTGTTCCCTCATAATTCCACCTTCCTGCAAGGACAGCCCCACAATGTGCTTCCACACTTCTCTCCACTCTTCCTAGCTTAGAAATCAAGTGGAATTTCCCTAAAAAAAAAAAAAAAAAGACACAGTCTATACAATTTACATAAGTAATTAGATAGTAAATTATTAATTATATTATCCAATTATAATATATATTATTACAGCAGTGCTGGTACTTTCTGTGGAAAACACACACAAACCAAGAAACCAACAATACAAAGAAAACATCCAATTGTTTTTCAGAGCTCAAATCAGAACTCTTCCTGCTCCCATGCAGGAGCTGGGATGGAATTCCACAGCAGCTAACCCCAAAGTTTGTAATGATTTCAACAGCAGGATCAGGAAGTTTTTCTTCCCAAATAAGGGATGCTACTAAAATCCAGGAAGATCAAATTTAAACTGGAGCAAAGAGCAGACAATGGAAAGCCTGGAAAAATGAGTCCAGTAACTGAAATTAACTACTTTAAAATCAAATTATTTTTAGTATTATTTGATCTAAGCTGCCAGACTGAACCACTGCAAAGAAGTTCCTGAGTGACCAGAACTTTTGGCACAATCATCCATCCAGCCAAATCTCTGCCAATGCAAGATTTCCAAGAAAAAGACTTTTAACACTGATAAAAAAACTATGGTTTGGATAAATCAGTTTATGTGAACAGATCATAATATAATGGAATGCTAGAGTGGTTTGGGTTGGGAGGGACCTTAAATCCCAATGGGCAGGGACACCTTTCACAGACCAGGCTGCTCCAAGCCCCCTCCAACACCTCCAAGGCATTCACTGAATGCATTCCATTAATTTATAACTATAAAATAGAATTTATCTCGTTAATGTATCACTTATTGTACAGAGTATCTCTCAGGTCTGAGATGTTCATGTTCCCTGTGTAAGGAATAACTGGATTTAGAGGAATTCAATGTTATTTTCTCCAATTCAATTGCCAAAATGGCTTCTTCTGCTTTTACATTAAAAATAACTTTTATTTTCTGATAAATAAATATTTTATTTTCTGCACCTTTTTCCATGCAGTGTCTTTGTTTCATCTGTATCTCCTTTTTCATTGGAGAATCCTTAAACACAATCTCCCAGGACCAGGAATATTCCCATGCCATCACCCACAGGACTCAGCATGAAGTGGCTGAGCTCTTCAGAGCCATCACTTTTTTCAGGATATTAAGAATTCCACGGGATTTTATACATTGAAACAGCTTCCACTAATCTAAGCAGGATCCCTGAATATTTCTGTAAGCAATTCCTCAACTCATAAGAGACAAATGAAATTCCAGTGGAAGCACGAGCAGCTGGGAAGGAACTGAAGGCTTTGGGGAAGTCAAAGTATCAGGAAAATGGGCAATGTCAAATTATCAGATAAAACCCCGTTATCCAGGGAAAACTCTACTATTTTCCCAATCTTTTGCATCCTCTCCCACTCCACAAGCTCCTACTTCTCTCACAAGGCCCCTTCCAAAGAGGGAAACAGAGGAAACTGTAGCTGAGCAGGGAAGAACATGGTTACATGTAAAAGCAGGATCAACTTTCCAGAATTCCTCTGGAAAAAATGAGATCATGACTTAAAACTGTATCATAATCCTTCTGCAGAACAGGGGACATCAAGTTTTCAAGGATATCAACTTTATTTCTGCAACTTCTTTGCTTTTCCAACAGGGGGATTTACAATTGCTGACAGTCAAATGATTTTTCCATGGCATTCCCACAGGGAGGTTTCTCCATTTCCATGGATTTCTGTTCTTCAGCTGAGGGAACACACACTTTCAAATTACAACTTACTACAGAAAAAAAAAGAGAAAATTTGAGCTAAATGCCTGGAGTAGGTAGAAGTGATTCAACTTAATCTCTAGTCCTTTATTTTTATTAAGTACTGAAGCCAGAACTGTCCTCAACCTGAAAATGACTCCTCAGTTTTGAAGGAATTTCCAATGGGAGACTCTTAGCCTAACCAAACACAGAATATAAAATATATATGTTTTCTTCATTAACTTCCATGGACTCTTAAATGCTGACCTAATACAAAATTATCAATAAAAAATGATTAAAAGGTTGAATCACTTTCGATTTGTGTTTAATTTGAAGGTTAAAGCCAAGCATATTCCTCATTTTTGTTAAAAAACGGCAACAGGACCGATGTCAGCAGGAAATAAGAGAACAAAATCCCTCAAGGGATGCATTTCAGAAGAAGACCCAAGGGGAAGAAATTTATATTTGCTCTGATTTCAAACATCTGCAGTTCAACTAGGAATTAATGCAACCCTGTAAAGACATGATGCTCCCTTTCCATTGGATTCAGCAAGTTTCCAGGAATCCTTGTCACTGAGGGGAGTTTGCTGGTGCAGGAAAATTGCAGGAAAATTCACGCAGGAAGAAAAATCTGGCTGGGTGCAAAATCTTTCTGGGGAGAAGGAAAAGAAAAAAAAACCCATCCCAAGCAATCCTCAAAGCTTCTCACTCCCCAAATAATGCCTTGTATTTGACTGCCATGAGCACTACGAAACAATAAATATTTTAAATTTACCTGAATATTTTAAACTGCCTTACCATCAGAACTGGTCAGAACAAAGCTCTCAGCCTGGGACTGCTTCTTGCCACCAATCCCTCTGGGAAACCAGTGCAGATCCAGGGGATAAACATCATCTGGGAGCTTCACCACTCGAGTGGTCTCGCTGGTCACAGGGTTCCATTTCATGATCTGGTGGTCATCACTGCAGGAGTAGAGCTCGTCAGCTGTTGTCCAGCCCACACAACTCACCAAGTCCTTATGTGTCCTTCAATTAAGGAATCTGAAAAGTTTAACTATTCAGAATAATCAAATACTCCATCTCAGCTATTCAGAACTGAAGGGACAATACAGGAAGATTGTTTTGGTAAGACAGCGTGGAATGTTTTATGTTTTAAAAAAAAAAAAAATTCTTTAATTTTTTTTTTTTTTTTGCTCTTAAGTGCCAAGAAGAGCTGGTAAAAATTCAGCCAAAAATAAAGCAAATCTTCATGTAAAAATAAAATTCTTATTATAAGGTAAAGTCATCAAAACATGGCTAAAATGTTGGGTTAATTGAGGGTCTTAGTGGAAAATACAAGTGCAAAACATTCAACTACCATTCAAAAATATTGATTTATTAATACCACATCATATTTACGTGTTCAATAGCTCTTAAAATATTGTCCTTAAAGGCTGCACTCAATGACAACGGGAACAAAGGAAAAGCCATCTGCAATTTACTAATATCTTATTGTAACTTCAAGAATAAAAAAATGTTTTCTGCAAGAGTCTATTCAGAACGAACACGGTGTTCCATGCTTTTTCTGTGACAAAGGATATGTTTTGGCTCCTTTAAAAGAGAAGTCTTCAGTCTCATCTCAGTTGTTCAGATGGAGCACTAAAACCATGTGTTATAACTGTAATAAAAGAAAACAAATACATATGTAAGTATGTATAATTAGCATAATATATACGCATACACAAGCAGCCAAAATTAAAAAGGAAGGTGCACTAAAATGAAAAGTTCTGAAGTAATATTACATCACTACCAGGGAAAAACAAGCACAAAGAAACACCTGAGTTTAAAGATAATTCTGTTTTTACATTATCCAACTGAATATGGACAACTTGAAGAAAAAATGATGCTGTGAACAGTGAATCCTTGAATAATTGAGGTTAGAAAAGACCTTTAAGATCAAGCCTGAAACATCAGAATTTGGAGCACTGGAGAGCTTGTGTGCTGACACACAGCCAGGAAAGGAAAACCTGGTATTTTCCTTTCAAAGCCCAGAACTTTATTTCACTTTTAATGCATTTTAATCGCTCTGTATGTGTCGCTAAAAGGCTGAACGCACACCCTGTGCCATCCACAGGTACATCCATTCCCTACATCCTAAGGAATCCAGCAGCGGCTCCGCTGGAGTTTTAGGAGAGATGTGGCAATAAGCAGGAATTATAACCAGGAATTATCCCGATTTAGAGAAGCCAAAGTGCCTCACGCCTCCTCCCTTTCCCATCCGGAGCTGCTGGCCTGGAAATGGGGATCGGGGAGGGCGGAGGAGATGGAGCAGGAGTGGGATGAGGGGAGAAGGGAATGCCAAAGGCGGGATGGGGGGAGCAGGGAAGGAATGCCGCAGGGAAAAATGAGGGAGCACCAGGACGGAGAACAGCGGGCTGGATAGGGAAGGCAACGGGAAGGGATGGGGGTAGTAGGAAAGGAATGCCACAGCAGGATGGGGGGAATGCTAAGAAGGAAAAGCAGCCAGCAGAATGCATGGAGAAGGAGACACCAAACCCTCCGGGCAGCCTCGGCCACCATCGCCCGCTCGCCAACACCCGCTTTTCCCTCCGCTTCCAGCTTTCCAAGAAGCAGATTATCCAACTCCTCCTGAGGGCCGCCAGCAGCCAGGGCTCGGGGGTCACCCGCCCTGCCCTCAGCTGTCCCCCGGAGCTCTCCCTCCCCTCCACCCGTCCGTCCCACGCCCCGCCGGGGGTCACGGCTCCCGTGACCTCCTCTCGCCCACCGCGGGGTGACTCAGCCGAGGGCGGTGGGCCGGCGGCCGCCGCCTCCCCAGCGCGCCTTTACCTGCGCGGGCAGCGGGAGGGAGCGCGCAGAGCGGCGGCCGGAGCCCGCTCCCGGCAGAGCCCGCTCCCAGGGGAGCCCGGCACGATCCCGGCGGATCCCGGGATGATCCCGCCTCCCTCTCCCGCTGCCGTCGCCTCAGGAGCGGCGGCACCGCTCCCCCTGCCGCCAAGCGCCGCCGTCTCTATGGCGACTTCTCGCGAGACCGCATCCTCTTCATCCTCCTCCTCCGCCACCTCACGGGTCCCCCCCGGCCCCCCCAAGGTGCCACGGCGCCGCCCGTTAATTAATTAAACCCACTTCAAAATCGCCGCGCTGTCGCCATTTTTTAATTTCTTTTTTTCACTCAAAAAAAAAAATTAGTAATTTTTAAAAATTATTTTTAAACCGGCGCGCGTCGCCCAGCAACCAAGCGCCGCCCACTGACCTACTTCTAAAATTAAAATGAACCCCTTTCTCCGCCGGGACGGCCGCCAGGCTGTGTTACCGCGTCGCCCTCACGCCCTAACGTCTCCCACCCGTCCGTCTCTCCCCAGAAAAAGCCGCTCCCGGCGGGTTTGTGGCGCTTTCCCCTCCCCGCTGTAACGAACACAAGATGGCGGGCGGGGGCGGCGGTGCCGTTCAAACCCGCGGGCCCGGCCCCTCCCGTCCCAGCCTGCCCCGCGCTTTTCTAACGAATTTCGGTTCGAGTTCGCTGTTTCGGCGCCATTTTCGAGTGTGGAAGCGGCCGAGCTTCTACAGCAGCCAGAGCTGCCCGTGTTGCCGCCGCCTCGCCGGGGCACGGAGCTGCCGGGACGAGCAGGTACGAGCTCGGCGGGAGGAAGCGATGGTGGCTCGCCTCAGGGCGGTGGGGTGGGGGGGCTTGGCGGCGGAGGAGGTGCCCCCCTCAGGGGGCTGCCCTGGGCAGAGGGTGCTGAGGGGATGGTGCTGATGCGGAGAAAAAGAGATGCTGAGAGAGCTGAGGGGAGACAAGGGACGCTGAGGTGGAGATGAGGACTTTAGAGGGGAAGGTGCTGAGAGGGAGACAAGGGGTGTTGAAGGGAAGGTGCTGAGGGGAGAGACAGGGAGTACTGAGGAGAAGGTGCTGAGGGCATGGCGGGGGGTGCTGAAGGCATGGCAGGAGATGCTGAGGGAACGGCGGGTTCTGCCCCGCGCCTTATTTCCCCATTTCCCTCCTCGGCCGGAGGGAGCAAAAGCGGCGGCAGCGTCTCTGCCCAGGCCGGGCTGCTCCGCTGAGAGTCCCCCTGAGGGCTCCGGGCACGGCGGGTCCGGTCCCGGCCGCCGTCGGCACAGGGCTTTGAGGAGCGGGGCTGTGCAGCCCAAAAACTCCCGCTGTGCCCTTAGGGACCCCCGGGCACCGCGGCTCGGAGGATGGGGAAGTTCAGGGACGCGTTTGGGTAGTGGAGAGACCCGGTTTTAATCTGTTTAGAGCCGGGACCCTTCTAGCCCCGGCTCTGTCTGCTGTTTTGGTGATTGAAGGATGAGAGTAAAATCCCGAGAAAGCCCTTAACGATTCGCTTAAAAGAGCTGGACTCGATGATCCCCGTGGGTCATTTCCAAGTTGGAATATTCTGGGATTCTGTGACTTGGAACGAGCGCGACAAGGGTGCAGTCTGGCTCCTTAGGCTTTAAAAAAGCCCCAGATTTGTCACTGACAGGGCTTGTCGCTATCAGATTTAATCGGCTGTTAATAAGGAAGCTTTTCTCTCCGTCTCCGGTTCTTTTTTCGCCATCCCCGTAAGGAAAACGGCGCTTGGCAGGAGAGATGCTTTTACCAAACACCTTCGAGCTGGCTCGGGGGAGGGGCTGGGCACGAATTTGTTAAATTTGTTAGAGACTATGTGGCAGCTGATTTATCGCGATTTAAAAGCTGAGGTCAAGTAGTTCGGCTTGTTCATTCTGGTGAAGTATCGGAGGGGGGGAAGGGTTGGGAAGGTAAATAGGTCTATATTGCACAATTCTGTCGGAGTAGAGCAGTTTGGGAAAAAAATAATAAATAAATGTGCTTTGAGAGGCTGTAATTGTCCGCGACAGCCATTGCGGAGCAGTTCTGAACGGGGGCATAGACTCAAATTGCTTGAAAATGAGTTCTGTGTCTCATTTCCCCCTCCCCCATTGTCCCAAATGAAGGACTCTCATGAGAGTGTGGGTTGGGGGTAGGTCTGAAAACGTCAAATGATTGGCACCAATTGTAAGATGACTTTCTAACCACGTCAGTTTTTTATCTTGTGAGAAGTAAACTTTCTCATGTCTGTTTTTCTGCGAGCTCACTTCGCCACTTGCTGCGATTTCAACTCTTTGGGGAGAGTTTCGCTCCTCACTCGTCTTTTCTTCTCATCGGGTGCTTCACCCGTTTGGGGAGCAGTGCTCAAAGTGCCAGCTGATGGCTTTTGTAATGCTCGTCCTTGCTCAGATCACTTTAATATCCCAGCTAGATGAAGGTATTTCGTTTTTGCTTTCTCTCTGAAATGCTGAATGCTGGCAGGAGGGGTTGTGTTGTATTTTGTGAGCAGAGTGTGTTGATTTACATTATTTCAGAGTCAAGTCTTTGCTATAATCGCGCAGGGCTTTTGTTTCTCTATCTGTTTATCAATCTCTCTATAGCCATACAAATATTTAGCACGGATTATTGAAGGTAAAACGAGTGTCAGGTCTGAAATACAACGAGTTCTTCCAGGAGAGTAGAGACATGTGGCTCTTGGGCTTGTTATTCAAGGTGTCTTTAATTCTTTTGCCCCCAGCACCACGGTGGCTTTCAGGGGGCAAAGTCACTGCCCTGAACGAGTTGGCAGCAGGTAGATCCATGCTGTTAAAACAGATAAAGCTCAGCCCCTCAGTTTGGGGGTGATGTATCTTAAAATATATCATATGAAGCCGACCTCGATATTTTGTTTCAAATTTGGATTTTTGTGTTCTAAATACCTCCAGTCTTAGGTTTCTAAATGAGTGGAGCATCTGGGCAGAGGTGTAGGTGAATTCCTTGCGGGGTTGTAGCTCGGTGCTGGGATCACGGGGTTCTCTTGTTTGTGTAGCAAAGGAGATAGAGCCCTTCAGTTGTTTGATTGCTTGGAATGGACGGGGAGCAGCCAACAGGGACTGTGCCAGGCAAGAGCACCAAAACCTCCACTGCAGCCCATGGGAAGGGCAGGAAGCCCTTGGAGGAGTCCTCCATGGACGTGGAAGAGGAAAACGAGGGCACCAGGGAGCCTGACAAAGAACGTCCCCAAGGTAGGTCTGGGCTGCCTGTCTAGTGCTGATTGAGCCTTCTTAGCAGCAACTTGAATTTCCCAACTCTTCCAGATGGGATTTGCTCTTTTCTCTTTTACAAAGCAACGTTGAAACCCCTGGCAATTCAAAAACTGCATTTCAAATGGGCAAAAGAGCTTGCAAAGAGTTAAAGGGTTTGGCCCAGTACAAGTGCAAAAGCAGTCTGTAGACTTTCTCCTAATAAAGCCTATTTCGGAGCTCTGATCTGGGACATTGTACTTAAGATTGTGGTACAACAGCAGGATTTTTCAAATTTATAGGCAGCCAGTGGTATGGGATTTCTTGGAATGGAATAAATGTCAAGTTTATTTACTTAACTCTTAAAATGATTTGACTTTCTTTTTCATGAAGCAGTGTATTTTCTTGAGTTCCTCAAGTTGAGCTTTTGCAGAAAAAATCTGCAAAACCAGCAGCTGTGTGACTTTTTAGGGAGCCAGATGTGCAGTTGTTACAGCAGGTATTTGACAAACAGATGAATACATTAAATTTGGTGGCAAAACCTGCTGCCTGTTGGAAGGAGGAGTTGCTGGTGCCTGGGGAAAAAGCTGCTCTGCTGATATCCAGGGGGCCAGTTTGTTTTCGTAACAAACTTCCTGTCTTTGCAGAGCAGCCGTGCTGTCATTGCAGCTTTCAGAGCCTCGTGCAGAGATCCCCAAATCTTGCACAGTGACTCTGAAATGTGGCTTTGCACTTATTCATTAGGAAGGCTTTGCCTGCTTCAGATTTGCAGATTTATTGTGATGGTTGGAGCTGTTGGAATTGCAGGGGGCCTGTTAAAGTGTGTTGGAATAAGAATTACATAATGAAAGAACAAACCCAGCGATGGGACATCTTAAGTAGCTCTTAAAAAACATTTTTTTTGTGGAAAGAAGAATTTTAATTCCACTCAGCTCATATTAATAATTGCAGGCCAAAATGTAGTTTGGTTCAGACAGAAGTGATGTTTGCTTTTTCTGTTCAACATACTAAAAGGTGTCAAATCATTGAGAGCTTACAGTTGTTTTTTGGTTTTCTTTTTTTTTTTTTTTTTAAATCTTTCTGTTTATTTGGATGGGTTTTAGCAGCCTCAGATGAGGTGGTGGATAATCGAAGTTTAGAAGAGATTTTGGGTAGCATCCCTCCTCCCCCACCTCCAGCAATGACCAGTGAACCTGGTGCTCCTCGGCTCATGATCACTCACATTGTAAACCAGAACTTCAAATCCTATGCAGGGGAGCAGACTCTGGGACCTTTTCACAAGGTATCTTTCTTTTTCCTTAAGTAGTTTTGTATTGAAGGTAAGACTTCACTGGGTGGTATTATTCCTTCCTGCATTTTCATCTAAGCTGACCTCAGAATAACTGAAAAAATATTTAAGGTTCAGAAATATTTTTATAGTAATATTCTAAATTAAGTAGAGAAAACAGTTAAGTGCAACTTTCCAATGCTGTGCAATTTTAATTTGACAGCACAGCTTAGAAAAGCTCTTTTTTTCTCTTAATTTCGTTTGCTGGAGGACTTTTAGGGCTGTGTTTGAAGAAAGAGAATATTTTTTAGTGCCCACAAGAGACTTACGTGGCTGAGCATGAGACTTTGCTTGTGAAGCCTGTGAAGTGCAGGGCTTTGGGTTAACCAGTGCAGCTGGGAAAGCTGAGCTGAGGTGTGGGCTTTTTATTCACTTTTACCTTTGGCAACAAAAGCTGAGCTCTCTGAGCTCGCAGGGGCGAGCAGTAATTGTGCTTTAAATGGGTGATGGAGACTGGGCAGGGTTTATTTCCCTTTGAAGATCACTTTTTTCCCCCTTCTCTGTGCAGCGTTTTTCATGTATTATCGGGCCAAATGGCAGTGGCAAATCCAATATCATTGATTCCCTGCTTTTTGTGTTTGGCTATCGAGCCCAAAAAATCCGATCCAAAAAACTCTCAGTGCTGATCCATAATTCTGATGAGCACAAGGACATCCAGAGCTGCTCTGTGGAAGTTCACTTCCAAAAGATCATTGACAAGGTATGTGGGATTCCAGGTTTTTTCTTTTAAGGAGCTGAAAAACTTTGAATATTTGCTTATTTTCGTTGGAGCTGGGGAAAACTTCATAGCATGATTAGTTTACCTTTGGGATCTAAACCATCAGTGTTAATTAACTTGAAAAATCCTCTGCTGAGTAGTGCAGCTCTTAAAATCTTAGTGAGGATTCTTTTATTTGCTGCAGGACTAATATGTGGTAGATTACTGTTTGAAAACAATTTAGAAATTTTTAATCATCATTTTAAGAAGAACTCGTTTTAATTTGTATTCTCGTTTACCTCAAGTAAATAAATGTCTCTCTGCAATTAAAAGAATTTAATAAAAATTTATAAGTCTATGTTTGGACATATTAGATATTCTGAAATGTAGAACACAAACATATATATTAAGAAATAAAACCTATTTAAGCAAAACTTTTCAAACCAATTAGAAATTATTTTAGGTTATCTAAATTTAGAAAAATAGCTGATGAATCTGAAACTTATTTACACTTTATTTACTGTAAACATGCCTGCAACTTTGTAACAGATTTTTTAGCAAAAATTCTGGACCCTGCATTTTACCACTAAAAATTTTTAAAGCTGATATTTTGTTTGAATGAAATAGAAGGTGTTGGCAAATTAAAAAAATATTTATTTTGCTTGTTGCTTTGTGTGTTGATAAAAATTTTAGCCCTTTTTTGTTGATTTATTGCAATTGTGGTACAAGGAATTTATTTATTTTAATTTAAATTTCTTTTTCATGCACACACCCAAACTTTTAAATTAAGGGTCAGCCAAAAAAGTGGGAAGTGTACATTGAAATTCCAAAAATGGTGTGAATAAAGTGGCAGCATTTACAGCCTTTTTTTAGGAACTGGTTGAAAAGACATTTAATTTTTTTCTTTTTATATTTATAATAACCAGATTTAAAAAATAATCTATTTAAATTTTTTTTAAATTTTTTTTTGTTTTACTTTGTGTTAACATCCAGAAGCTCAGTTTGGTTTAGAACCAGGGAGCAATTTGAGAGCTCTTGGGGGTTAATCTTGGGTGAGTTTTAACTTGTTAAAGCCTGGCACCAGCTTTATTTTGGCTGCTGCTCTGGAGGTAAATGGAAGCTCTCTTTTGAAGCTGCTGATGTCACATTTGTCACATCTTTAATGTTTGGCTGTTTTATCTTGTGCAGTTTCTCTTTGGAGCTCTGAGCTGAGAGCAGCTCTGGAGGAGCTGTAAATGCAGAGAGCTCTGCAGTCCCCAGGGCTTCCCAGAGCCACTCCAAGCTGGGACAGCACAGCCACTGCCACCGGGGCATGGCAGAGGGAATTCAGGCAGCATTTCCAAAGCAGCAGCTGCTGTTAGAGCTGGGAAAGGCATCAGGTGAAGACAATCCAGGGGACTTTTTGTCCACTTCACAAAGGATTTCTTTTGTTTTTTTCTCTTTTTTTGAGAGATGAAGTTTTAAGACAGCTCCCACTTCTACAACTCGGAGTCTATGATAAAAACATCTCATGATGAAACTTATCTACTTAATTGTGAAATAGGAGGTAAATCCACAGCTACAGTAATTGTTTCTCTGGCTTTGTGTTTCCTCAAAGCAGGAAGGAGATGATTACGAAGTCATTCCTGACAGCAAATTCTGTGTCTCTAGAACTGCCTATAGAGACAATTCCTCCACCTACTACATCAATGGCAAGAAAAAGACATTCAGGGATGTTGGGATGCTTCTCCGAAGCCATGGCATTGATCTGGATCATAACAGGTTCTTAATTTTACAGGTTGGTGTGTGAATAAACTGATATTAAAGCTGTATTTCTAGTTAAAACTCTCAAAAAATGCAGGTTTGAAATGTTGCCTTGGAGGCCTTGAAGTGCTGTAGCAGCACGTCATGGTTTGCATGCTCTGCTCAAGGTGCGAATCATCATTTGCTGCTGTAGGAATTGAAGGCCCAGAAGCAGTTGGGGATCCTCATGTCCCCTCTTCCAGGAGGGAATTGTGCTATCCTCATGTCCCCTCTTCCAGGAGGGAATTGTGCTATCCTCATGTCCCCTCTTCCAGGAGGGAATTGTGCTATCCTCATGTCCCCTTTTCCAGGAGGGAATTGTGCTATCCTCATGTCCCCTTTTCCAGGAGGGAATTGTGCTATCCTCATGTCCCCTTTTCCAGGAGGGAATTGTGCTCCTTACTGCAGGATTTGGGGATCCTGATGGCTTTTATTTCCTGGAGAGAATTGTGCTCCTGCCTGCAGGAGTTGGGGATCCTGATGTTCCTTTTTCCAGGAGGGAATTGTGCTCCTGCTTGCACGAGTTGGGGGTCCTGATGTCCCTTTTTCCAGGAGGGAATTGTGTTCTGCCTGCAGGAGTTGGGGATCCTGATGGCTTTTATTTCCAGGAGGGAATTGTGCTCCTGCCTGCAGGAGTTGGGGATCCTGATGTTCCTTTTTACCAGGAAGGAATTGTATTCCTGATTGCAGGATCCTGATGTCCCTTTTTCCAGGAAGGAATTGTATTCCTGATTGCAGGATCCTGATGTCCCTTTTTCCAGGAAGGAATTGTATTCCTGATTGCAGGATCCTGATGTCCCTTTTTCCAGGAAGGAATTGTATTCCTGATTGCAGGATCCTGATGTCCCTTTTTCCAGGAAGGAATTGTATTCCTGATTGCAGGATCCTGATGTCCCTTTTTCCAGGAAGGAATTGTATTCCTGATTGCAGGATCCTGATGTCCCTTTTTCCAGGAAGGAATTGTATTCCTGATTGCAGGATCCTGATGTCCCTTTTTCCAGGAAGGAATTGTATTCCTGATTGCAGGATCCTGATGTCCCTTTTTCCAGGAAGGAATTGTATTCCTGATTGCAGGATCCTGATGTCCCTTTTTCCAGGAAGGAATTGTATTCCTGATTGCAGGATCCTGATGTCCCTTTTTCCAGGAAGGAATTGTATTCCTGATTGCAGGATCCTGATGTCCCTTTTTCCAGGAAGGAATTGTATTCCTGATTGCAGGATCCTGATGTCCCTTTTTCCAGGAAGGAATTGTATTCCTGATTGCAGGATTTGGGGATCCTGATGTCCCTTTTTCCAGGAGGGAATTGTGTTCTGCCTGCAGGATTTGGGGATCCTGATGTCCCTTTTTCCAGGAGGGGATTGTGCTCTCCTCATGTCCCTTTTTCCAGGAGGGAATTGTGCTCCTGCCTGCAGGATTTGGGGATCCTGATGTCCCCTTTTCCAGGAGGGGATTGTGCTCTCCTCATGTCCCCTTTTCCAGGAGGGGATTGTGTTCTGCCTGCAGGATTTGGGGATCCTGATGTCCCCTTTTCCAGGAGGGGATTGTGCTCCTGCCTGCAGGAGCTGTGCTCGTTCCGCCCTAGCAGCACGTAAATATTGGTGTGTAAAAGAATCCTTCAACCCCAATATTCTTGTGCTGCTTCAGCGTGGCAGAGACTCAGCAACTGGGGGTGCTTTTATCTGAACTCCATCAATATTAATTAATATTTGAATTGTTGCATCTACTGCTGTCTGCAGCTCTCACAGAGACATGGTTTTACTGAGAAATGAGTGTGAGAAAATGAACTGTGCAGAAAATAAGTGCAAGAAAAGTCCCCTGAATTGTGTTTGTTATTTACATCTGTTTACCAGCTCCAGAAATTACAATTTATTGCCCATACTGTAAAAATAATCACAATTTGTCACTATAATATCATTTATATTCATGTTTGACCTTTGGATTCTGAGGCTTGCTTGCATCTGTTTGCTGTTTTAAAGTCAGGCTGAAGGGAGCAATATTAATTTCTTTTCTATTTTTTAAATAAGGAGAATTTAGCTTCGTGCCAGCCAATTAAAATGTAAATTAAGCTACAAGTATTTAAATATCAATTCCATTAAATAACTATTTCTGCCATTGCCTGTAATTAGTAATAAGTCCCAAATCTGCTCTGGCCTAGAAATGAGTGATCAGTGGGAGCTTCCCAAGGTCTGAAATGTTTTAACAGAGTTTATTTTAGGCCTAGTTCTGTCAAAGGAGCTTCCAGTTCCCCTCTAAAAAACCCAAAATATTTAAAAAACTTGTTGCTGGGTGGCTGTGCTTGCTTCACTTCCTCCAGGCTTTCTGTGCAGTCCTTTTTTACAGCAACACCCACAAAAAGAGGATATCTGTTTGCAAGTCTCCATGTAATTAATTATTTCCTTCAACACTTTATTCCTGGATTTTCTGCTTCAAGATGGAGCAAGAAGCACCTCCAGGAAAACAACTGGGAATAAATACTTTTTTTTTTTTTTAAATACAGTTCTGAAATCCCATTATGCTAAAATTTCCAAATGTAAAGTGAAAGATAAAGCAGGGTGGGAATGCTGGGGCAGAGATACTCAAAGCTCAGAGTTAGAGAACATTTGGACAAGAATATTGATATCTTAATTTATTTTATATTTTCCCTCCCAAATGGGATTTGTTTTCTTTTCCCACAAATTGTTTCAATGAGGGGAGCCACCCCTTTTTTCCTAAAAGCTGGAATTTCAGCCTTTCCACCCTAAAAAGGGAAATAAGGGGAAGTAGAGCAAATATTAACCAAAAATCAGAGTTTTCCCACCATCATTTTTATATTTCATCCCACCAGGCTTTGTCTCAGAAACTGCACTGAGATTTTCTGCTTTTTTTAGTCTTTCTCACTGAGGACAGGGCCTTTCTCTTTGCCTTTTTAAAGTGAAATCCACTGATCTGACTGTCCAAAATTCAGTATTTCCACTTGGGAAATGTAGCAATATTTTCCACAGAATGACAACAGAACTTCAACCCCCAAATCCTAAAATTTATAGTTAGAAGGAAGTAAAACCATCTAAGGCTGTAGATTATTACCACAAGGATTGCTTTCCCCCCCCAGTGTTTTCCAAATTATTTAAAATTGAAGGGATAAGTAACAGATTTATTTGGCTTTTACTCATTTTTTAACAGCGAAACTAAGAGTTTAATTAAACTAAGTTTAACCAAGTATTTCTCATTTAAAATAAGTTATACAGCTCTGATTTTTGACTATATCAGTAGGGTGTAATTAAAATATTTCATTTGTACTCTAGATCTTGGGGAAAAATATTAATTAGAGATTATCAAATGCTGGTTTGGGTGTGTGACACAACACTTGCTGTCAGTACTAAAGAAAATGTTGTAGGAGAACATGTCCTACATGTAGGAACAACACCTTTAGAGCTTTGATTTTTATCTTGCTCACATAATTGCTATTACTCAATGGAAAATATTTGCTTTTTAGAAGAGTGCTTCAGTGTTTTTGCTTCCTTTTCCCCCCTTCACCCCCTATTTTTGCAGTGGTTTTCTGCTGATTTTGGTGCTTTTTAGGGTAAAATTTGAAAGCTGAGTTTTGATCTAGTTATTTCTGCTGATGCCAAACTGAAAATATTCAAATCAAACTGCTGCTGACTTCTGTGAATAACATCACAAAAAAACACCCGTGGGAAAACAGAAAATGTGAGAGTAATTGAGTAGTTCTAGAAAAATTACAAATTCTGTGCCTGAGCTTGCAAATTGAAATAAATCTGGTTTCAAAAGTCTTCTGGTTCCAAGGGGATGCTGCCAGCACAGAACAGGAGGAGTTTGTCACTTCTGAGATCCTCAACTCCAACACTCCATAGTGCCTGTTTTTAATAAATTGCACTGTGCTTTAATACTTCAGGAATAGACAATTATTTTGTATTGTTATAATCATTATTATTTAAAGTTACCACAAATATGTTGCATTTTGAATGAGCTTGCCACAGCCTGGAACTGCAACAGGAAAAAGTGCATCTTGTCACTTAAAAAAGAGAGTTTGGAGGAAAATCTGGCACCTTGCTGCTGCTTTTGTGTCTTCCACACCTTTCAGAAGCTTGGAGAGGTGTAAAGAATAACAAATAAAATAATTTAGCTTTCACTGAAAGCCTTGGAACCCTGCTCTGGCCAGGCTGACAAACTCAGAGTAAGTATTTGTGCTGTTCTCTGCAGTGACTCCTGAAAGTTTAAAAAATCTCAGCCTCTTCCTCCTGCCTGCTTTCCTCTAAGGAATGATGCAAGAAATGGGAGCACTGCAGGAATGTCAGGTTTGGAAGTGCAGGGGGGGAATTTTTGGGATCTGTGGCCACCTCTGGGATGAGCAAGGTGAGAAGCAGAGGCAGCAAAAAGGGTGGAAAAGCCAAGTGGAGCTGCCCAGGTAACCCCCAGGCAGCCCCTTTGCACAGAAATATTGCAGAATTCATTCTGCATTCGTGGCAGCAAACTTCTAAATTGATATTAATTTATTTTAGAACCTTACAAACAAATTAGAGCTGCTTTAAGTCAGTTTTGTCCTAATTACAGTGATATTTCACTTGAATATATTTGATAGACTTGATTAAAATATTCTCCTCTAATCGAAACAGCTGCAGGGATTTTATTTGGTGTATTTTGGAACTGATTGGAGCTCAGTTTTATCCTGTGGCAAGATGAGGTTGCCAGGAAGGAAATTCTGTCAGGTTTTTTACCTGCTCCTATGTGGAAACAATGTGGGAGTCACTTCCAGGGGAGTGGGGAGGAAATGAGGGAGAGATTTTCTTCTCCTTTGAGATAAACCAGAAATTCCCAATTGTTGAGGTCTGTGCTCCTGATGGGACATTGGAGCTCAGGCTATAAATGGAATTATAAATGGAATTATAAAAAATCTGTGCTGCCAGCACTGGGGGTGAAGAGAGGGTTGTGCCTGTAAGAAATTCTGCAGAAAAACATGGGAAAATGGGAGGAGAAAATGAGTGATAATTGAATAATTTCTTTAGAACACACCAATAACAAATCACCCATTGCAGGTGGGTTTGCCAATTCCTGACTTAAAATCCAGAGTAACTCTGGATTTGCACTCACTTTGTGCTCTTACATTAAACACAGGAGTGTCCTTAAAACTTATTTCCAGAATGCAAAATTGTAGTTTTGTGCTAACAGCTGAATGTTGTATAAAGGCTCACTGTGAGATTTTCCTCATATCTGGCCAGTGGTGACACTGTAGATTTTTATACATTTATTTTTTATTTCTTTCCCACCGGTTTTTCCTGGAAAGGAAGAGGTTTTGGTGCTTTTTTTCCCCTCCTGTGTATTCACCATGTGGTAAAATTGAAGGGTAGAAATGAGATAGGACTGCAAGCATTAAATAATAGCAACAATAACATGGAATTACAGGATAAAATCCCAAAAACAATCTGTTGTCACTTCCCAGAGCTGTGTTACAGCAGGAGAATGATGAGCTGATGGGAATATTGGTTCTCTCCATACATATTCTAAAATCTATGGATGCAGAATTGGAATTCATGGGCAAAGCTTTGTGAGATGGGATAAAATAAATAAATAAACTGAAGATACAGAAATTTAGGACTTATTTTTGCCTTTTTTTACTGTACTCCTGCTTAAAAATGAGAGCTACCATTGTGGCAAAGTGGGGGAAAAAACCCCAAAGCCAAGTGTGAGCACATAAAAGAAAAATTAAAACATTGAAATCTGGAGAGAGGGTGAAATGAGTGGAAGCTGCAGACAGGGAAAGGGAGACACTTGTCCCATTTTGCTGCCTAAAGGCTTTTTGCAGAGAAAAATGCACTTCTGGTGCCTTGTTATCAAGAAATTAATGGCACAAACCAGCCAGGAAATAAAAATGTAGTGAGAAAATGAAATTCCTCAACACCCAGGCTGTTTTTCCTCTGAATGTTCCTCCTCCTTGGCTTTTGCTTTTTGCAGTTCCAGGTTGTGTCAGCCAGGTGGGATTGGAGCCGAGTGAGCCAAAAGCTGAACTCGGGAGCAGTAACTTTGTAACTCCTTGTGCAGGAGTGGGCTAAAGAACCAAAGGAAAAGCAGGAATTACTCAGGGATTTTTCTCTTTGAAATCTCTAGAAAAACCAGCTTTATAGTAAACATTCCAGATGTTTTAATGTGATTTTTCCTTGGAGCAAATCCCGTGTCCCTGTGTCACTCTGCCTTTGCTCCTCGTGATGCTGAGGAGTTTTCAGCTCCTGGAGGAGCTCTCGTAAAAACTTGTTCATTTCCATTTGCTTCAGTGTTTGAGAGAATTAAAACATTGCTGTGCTCTGGAAAAGAGAGGAAAATATAGCTTGGCTTTTATTGGAAAATAGAGTAAAATATAGCTCGAGTTTTATTAAGAGGAGTTTGCCCTGTACTGGGTCACTTTTGTCTCAAATTCCATGGTAAAAAGTTAAGAAAGTAATTGAAATTGGGGTGTAATTTGAATTAAGATGGGTTTTTCACATTTGGACAAATAGTTAAGGTGGTTGTTGCAACTGCAAGCACTGCTTACATTAAATTTTAATTACCAGTGCATTTATAGCACTATTTAATCACAAATATCCCTTAATCTTGTGATGCTTGATAAATTCAATTATGTCCTGATCATTGTAGCCAGATATTAATTCCATTTCATTTATGTAATACCATGAAATTGCAAACTAATTAATGTAATCACTCAATTTAGAAAGCAGATTGTACATATTGAGAAGTTACAATATTAAGGTATTATTAAATATTAAGTTACAGGATAATTGGAGTTGTGCTGGAGCAGGTGTTATGGTTGGTTTACAGTAAAGTTTGCTGAAACTCAAAGATTTGGGTCTCAATAAGAAACTTCTTTTTATGGGGGGTTTAAAAAGCCTTAAAAGCTTTTCTATTATAAAAATATACTGCTGCTACAGTGAAACTACTAAAATATTGTTCTGAAGTTTTAAAAATTGTCTTAAAAATACTAAGTATGCTTAAAAATACCAAGTATGATAGTCACAGTTGTCATACACTAAATTTTCTGGTGGTTTAGTAGGATTTTGAAACAAATTTCTATATTTTGACCTGTCCCCAACCAGGGAAGGTTTTCCTCATCCATAGTGTTGCATTTTCCAGGAAGTATTTTCTCTAAAGCCGTTTCTCCTGAGCACAACTGTGACTTTCACTTCAGTTAGATGTCACATTTCTCTACCTCTGAGTAGTGATGGAAAGCTTCCCTAAAAAAAACCCCAAACCTAAATCACCACAACTGCACCACAAAATTCCCCTCAAAAACCACCTAAACTTCCCTGAGCTCCTGCCCAGAGCACGGTGCATTCCCAGCTACTGAATTCCAAGTTCTCCCTAGATTGTCAGTTTTTTAAAGCTGAGCTTAAGACAGCACAAATTGAGAATCCAAAATCCTAGAAAACTGGTTTTATCTCCTTTGAGCCATAATTCTTCTGTGGGACGTTGACAAAGAGCTCTGGGAATGCTGCAGTGACAGTTCAGACAAAACTCAGGGTGTTCAAGGTGCTGCCTTCCCAAAGCTTTATCCCAAATATTCAGGCATGCAAAGAGGAAGCAATAGTCAGTAAAAACAAACATCTCCCTAGGTTCTCCAGGAACAACTCATCCTGCCTCGAGGCAGGGATGGATGGGATTTTGGGAAGCAATTCTTGGCTGGGATAGAATTCCCAGAGAAGCTGTGGCTGCCCCTGGATCCCTGGAAGTGTCCAGGATCACCCTGGGATAGTAAAAGTGTCCCTTAAGGTCCCTTCCAACCCCCAAAGTCTTCTTTGCTCTTCATGAAGTGTTCTCTTGGCTGCTGTCAGTAATTTTTCAATGCCAGAGGCTTTTTGCCATGCCTGTCTCTCCCACAGCAGAATTTTAGGATGGAGTGTGGTGGCTGGATCCCAAAACTGCCTCGTTCCTGTTGAGCAGTATCCCAGTGCCCCACAATCCCAGTTACACCACTGGGGCTGGGTCCTGTCCCTGCTGGGATCAGCACTTTCTGCCATTCACATTCCACAACACCCAGTCCCAAAGGGAAAGAGGGAGGCTCTGGAACACAGTGCAGCAAATGGGATTTACCTCTGTAGGATCTTGTTTCTAGACCACAGTTGCAGGGAAAAAAAGCCTCATGAATAGGTCAAACCTTCCCTTTATCAGGCAGGTAGATAACCTTGTTTAAAATTCCAATCCATATGTGCCAGAAAACATTGGATAAACTCAGATTAGAGCTGTCTGAGAGGATCAGCTGTTTTCCTGCTTTTAGAGAAAACGGTGGCTGTGGGCAAATTCAGAATTTTCTGTCAGTGCTGCTGCTATTTGCCAGTCCTGAAACTGCTTTTAAACTTTTCCTCTTTACTTAGGTACAGTAGAAAATTAAATTCTTAAATTGAGGAAGTATCTTAAAGATCTCAGCCGTGCAAAGAAACACAGGTTCCAAATTGCAGGAATTGATTCCTCATGCTTTTCCCCAGAGGTGCCAATTCCAGCTGAGAGGGGCTCTTCCCTTATTTTACAGCCAGCTTTGTCCTGATTTGCCCCGGGGCTCAGCTGATTGCTGGACATGTTTCCCCAGATGAGGGTGGTGTAGGATTCCCAGTGGCGGTTTCCTGCTAAGATCCCTGAGGAATTCTGTGGGAACTGGTGCTGGGATGTGTGGGCACGGTACAGAGCTGCACTTGGCCACCTGCAGCTCTGTATCTGCATCCCAGTGGATCCACATGGATATGGGAGGTTCCCCACGCTGCAGAGGCTGCAGTTGGGTTTGTAATTCCATTCAGAGCTCTTGCACTGAGGGTAGAACCTTCCCAAAGGGTTTGGTGGGTATGGAAATGTGGAATGCCAGCAGCATTTGGGATTAAATCCCACCCAGCCAGGGCAGGGACCCCTTCACTATCCCAGGCTGCTCCTAGCCCCAGTCCTGGCCTTGGGCACTGCCAGGGATCCAGGGGCAGCCACAGCTTCTCTGGGCACCCTGTGCCAGGGCCTCCTACCCTGCCAGGGAGGAATTCCTTCCCAAAATCCAGTGTAAATCCACCGTCCTGCACTTAAAGCCATTCCCTGTGTGCTGTCCCTCCAGCCCTTGGAAACAGTCTCTCCATGTTTCCTGCAGCTCCTTCAGGCACTGGAAGGTCACAGTTCAGTCACCCTGGAGCTTCTCCAGGGCAGATCCAAGGCTGCTTTTTTCCAGGAATTTCTTTCTTCTCTTGTGTGGATGTTTGGTTCCTTGTTGGCATCGCCATGCCTGGGTGTTGACATCCATTTTGTTTGTCTGAGCAGAGCCTGCATTTCCTTTTTATTTTACACACTGCTCCCTGTCCTGAATTCCTGAGCCACAGGAAGACAACTGAGGGAAGGAATTCCAGAATTCCAGGGGTTCTGGTGGCAGCCTTGGCAAAGCTGGGGGTGCCAGCTCTGAGGAGCTGCCCGAGCTCCTTCCCCTCCTTGCTCAATAAATGTCTGCCTGCCCCGCCTTGGTTTCACTTTCACAACCTCGGGCCATTTCAACATTCATAAAGAGCAAGGAGCTTTGGGGCTTTTCAATTCATAATTCAAATAGTGGATCAAGTAATGAGCACTGGTAATTAATTAGGAAGCACCAAAATTGAGTTTTAGCAGTTGTAAAATCTGTTAGCTCTGTTAATCATTGTCAAGAAGAGCAGGTACAACCTTTTCATTCTCCTTTATCAATTAAAGGAAGCCTTTAATTTTTTTTTTTCTGGAAACATTTCTTTTAATTTTTTTCTGGAAGCATTTTTGTATCTTGAATCTGAGCTGAACTAATCAGATTTCTTCATATATTAACTTAATAAACAGTATAAATATTAAATAATACTAAATACTCTTATTATTGAATCAATAATTACGAATATACTTATTTTTACTCTCAATAAGAAACTAATTCAAGCTACAGAGAAACCTCACAACTGCATCATCATCTTTCTTAGAGGTGGTTAATTATCCTTAGCCAAATAATAAAAATGGGATTAATTCATTGTTTGTCTATAATTGCCGTTTTTTCCTGTTAAACCCAGGGTGGGTTTGTGATTTCCAGCACTGAACACGAGGGCTGTAAACCCAGTGTAGAAACCTCTGAGTCCTGATCAGCATCGAGTTAAATCTTTCCTGTCATTGTTTTCTCGTGGATGTAAACAGAGGAAATGCTTTAATGCAAGGAGGAGAAAGACTCTGACAATCCCAGAATCATTGAGGAGCTCGCACAGTTTCCTCCCCATGAGCTGACAGGCAGTTTTGGGGAGAGAACCCACACTTCTGGGGCAGGGCAGCAAATGGGTAATTGGGGTTTTATACAATCCAGCAGCAGTTATTCACAAACTGATTGGTTTGCTTTTTGAAATGTGCAAGAGATAAAAATAAGAGTTGGGTTGGGGTTTTTTGTCTTGTCAGACCTGCAGCAGTAACACGAACTGTCCTTGTCACTGGCTCTGTTTAATCCTTTCTAAATCGTATTTTTAAAAATTAAGATTATTTTTAATACCACCTAAATCACTTCAAATTAATGCAGTACATGAAGGGAAATCACACAGAGGAGCCCTCACACCTAAAGGATCCTTTTCTTTCTCCACCAAGGAAGCCTCAGTGAAATGAATTACAATTCCAGGTCATCCATCAGCCAGGATTTTATGGACTTTGTTTCTAAAGAGACCCTTCAGGGACTTTAATCCTGATTAAACTCTCTTGTCAAGGGCCTGCTTTATTCTCTTCTTCTTTTTTTAGGTTGGGGAAACACATTTTGAATCTTTAGAGAATGAAGGAACGGTCAGACCTGCAGGGTGTGGCTCCACATCACCTGGGAGAGGAAATTTCTCTTCATTCTGATCTTTGTTTTCACAAATAAATGTGGAGGTTGGACTTGATCTTGGAGATCCTTTCCTACCTTAATGATTCTGTGATATTCCAGTTTGAATAATTTTGATTGCTGCCTTATTTTATTCTTTTTTTTACAACATCTCATACTCATTCCATAGATTTTTTTCAGAATACTTTCCCCATCCCAGAAAAAACAAACAAACAAACAAAAAACCTATTAAGAAAAGAACCACCCAACTTTTATTTCCCAAGGGGGAGGTGGAGCAGATTGCCATGATGAAGCCCAAGGGGCAGACTGAGCACGACGAGGGGATGTTGGAATATCTGGAGGATTTGATCGGATCCGCGCGCCTCAAGGAGCCCATCCAGACCCTGTGCCGCAGGGTGGAGCTGCTCAACGAGCAGCGGGGGGAGAAGGTGAGCTGCACCTCCTGGGGCCTCCCAGACAAATCCCAAACAAATCCCAAACAAATCCCTGCCCTGTGCAGAATTCAAATTGCACGATTACTGCTGCCCAACCTGCTTTTGGAACGTTTTATTGGTGTGGTGAGTGCTAAAAGTGCTAAAAAAGCTCTAAAAATCAAAGTTCGTTTTCATTGGGATTGGAGGGATTTGGGACATTAGGGTCATTGGAGACATTGGGGATAGTGGGGGGATTGGGGACATTGGGGACAGTGGGGGGATTGGAGACATTGGGGGGATTGGAGGAACTGGGGACATTG
>VWZS01007820.1:29590-56410 GCA_013397075.1 Rhabdornis inornatus
GTGGGGGGATTGGGGACATTGCGGGGATTGGGGGAATTGGGGACATTAGGGGGGATTGGGGGGATTTGGGACATTGGGGAGATAGGGGGAATTAGGGACATTGGGGGGATTGAGGACATTTGGGGACATTGGGACATGGTGGCTCCAGAGCCAGTGCTCAGGGAGGGACAGCCAGAGAACCTGGGGGGGACATTGGGGATTGGGGACAGCAGAGGGACATTGGGAACAGTGGGGGGACTGGGGACATTGGGACATGGCAGCTCCAGAGCCAGCACTCAGGGAGGGCCAGCCAGGTGTCCGTGGTAAATCCTGTGGCAGACTTGTTTTAAAGGTAACCAACACCTGGAGCTGTAGGAATTAAATGAAAAATGGCCAGTCAGAAGGCTGAGATAAAGGAAATCACTGTAAAATTGCCTTTGCAGAGGTAATTCCTGATACCATTTTCCAGAGGATTCATTTGCTACAAAGGGTTTGGAGTTTTCTCCTCTTGGTTTCCTCCTGTAGTGCTGGCCCTGCCTCAGCTCTGCCCCTCTGTTTTCTCCAGTTAAATCGAGTTAAAATGGTGGAGAAAGAAAAAGATGCCTTGGAAGAGGACAAGAATAAAGCCATTGAGTTCCTTTGCTTGGAAAACCAAATATTTAAGGAAAAGAATAAAATCTGTCAATATTACATGTGAGTAATTCTCAGGGTTTGGCTCTAATGTGGTGTGGCTGCTGTTAAACTTTGCTTCAGTAGCTCTAATTAGAAATATTTTCCATTTCTGACTCCAAATTATCGTTATTTTTTGATACTTTACATAATCCTGATGTTGCACTGAGAATTGGGACTAGAAATTCATTGTGAAGATGGAGAAAAGTGAGGATTTATTGTTTTATTTTCCTAGCCATGACCTAAAGAAACGAATAAATGAGCTGGAAATGCAGAAGGAGAAAATTAATGAAGAAACTAAAAGTGTTAATGAAAAAAGCAGTAAACTTGCAGAGGAAACAAAAACCAAGAATAAAGCTTTGAAAGATCTTGAGAAGTGAGTACTTCAGGGATGTGTAATACCATGTTTTACATGTTTCCCACCAAAAAATTAAATTATCTGATAAGCAGAGTCACTTCTGGTACATCTAGATACACAAAGAAACATTTAAATAAATGCACAAAAATAAATTAAAGCAAATTCATATGGTTTGATTTGGTTCTGGGTAAGAGTCATAATTATAAGAAAATGTCTAATCTTTGTAATGGATTTTAAATATTTCTTTATATTGACCATACAAAAAAAGATTTACAGCCCTAGTGCTTAGGAACATGGATTTGGAAATCTTTCCCTGGTTTCCTCATGAATCATTTATGCAAAAATTGAGTTTCTTAAAATTGCTTTGCCTGGGTGCTGATCCCCAATCCAGCTGCAGTATTGACCTGCTCAATCTCAGGGAATTACTGGGGAGAGATGGGAATTATCAGTTCTGTCAAGAAAAAAATGAAAATTTATGAAAATATGTTTAATATTGCTTGGGTGGTTGGTCTTTTTCTGATGGAACATCAGTTTCCCAGGGAAATGCTGGGAATATAGTGAATATTGGATGTTGTTAATCACAAAATCTGAGTAATATTAGTTTAAGTTCTTCATGTTGATTTATTAAACCAAGCTGAATAAGCCTTGTTTTTATACTGTATGAAATAATTCTTTTTTTTTTCTTTTTTCCTTCAGGAAATTCAATAAAATTACAAAACTAATAGAGGAAAATAAAGAAAAATTCACTCAGTTGGATTTGCAGGATGTGAAAGTGAGGGAGAATCTCAAACATGCCAAGAGCAAGGCTAAAAAACTGGAGAAGCAGCTTCAAAAGGACAAGGAAAAGGTAGGGGGATAAATCAGCTGGATTGGCTTGGAAGAGTGCAGTTAATTGTGGGAGAAAATGGGAAGGGCACAAAGAAGGTGGAAAATGGGGTTGGAATTGTTTTAATCAGATATTTTTAGTCATTAAATCAGCCTGAGGTTGTGTTTGCTGATCACTCCAGGAATGGAGTTAATTCATGGATCTGTGTTATCCCCTCGGTCATTGAGAGGGAGAAGAGGGGTTCAGGAATTCCTGTCCCAGTGGGACAGGAGGCTCAAAGTCCTTTCCTGCTGCAGGTGAAGGAGCTGAAGAATGTCCCCTCCACGAGCACCAAAGCCATCGAGGACACCACAGCCAAGAGGGAGCTGCTGGCAAAGGCCAAGGACATGGAGGAGGCCAAGCTCAGGCAGATCCTGGCCAGCCTGCAGGAGGAGACCAAGGGAATTCAGAAGGAAAAAGAGGTTTGGACAGGCAGGAATTACCCACCTGCTGTAACTTCACCCTTCTAAAGGAAACCAGCACCAGGCACTTGTAAAATGCATTTATTGACAATTCCTTGTGGTAGTTCAGAGGAGCCTCGGTGGGAAATTAATCCTAAATTAATAATTACAGCTAACCCCTTGGCTGCTTTTCCAGTGCTCAAGCATCATCGAGTTCAATCATCAATCATTCATAGATTTAATATAAATAATACACTCTGATTTTCTGCCACCAAAATGTTTAAGCCAATGGTGTTGCTTAAATAAATATATTCTGGAATGATCTGTTCCCAGCCTTTCCCACACTCTGTCAATTAATGGACAACTACTTTAACATTTAGTTATTTTGGTGGTGGTGTTCAGTACCTGGAAGCTGGAAATTTATCCTGGAAATTTGCAGGGCTATTTTCTGGCCTTGAAAATGTGGATTCTGCATGGATTTGAGCTGTAATTTAGCTCAATGTGTAGAGCTCCTCCCACCTTTGAGAAAATGACACAAAGCTTGTATGGAGATGCTCTGTGCTGACTCCCTGAAGTTCTTTATAATTAGGAAAAGCTTTGGTAAATTCCCAACCATTAATGTTCATGAATGAAGAAATGCTGCTTGTCCCTGAAACAGAAGTGTTTCCTGCTGCCAGGGCTGGAAAAGCACATCCCATTTCCTGTTCCCCTTTGGGCAGCTGAGGGGCTGAGCTGTCCCTGGCTGTTTCTGCAGGGCAAGGAGAAGGAGCTGATGGAGTTCAGCAAGGAGGTGACCGAGGCCCGCTCCAACATGGAGATAGCACAGTCAGAGCTGGAGCTGTACCTGAGCAAGTACAACTCTGCTGTGGCTCGGCTCAGCCAGGCTCAGGAGGCCCTGGGCAGCACCTCCAACACCCTGAAGGAAAGGAAAGCTTCCATCAGAGACATTGCTGGGAAATTACCCCAGGCTGAGCAGCAGCTCAGGGAGGTGAGCCTTGACTTTCCCGTTTCATTTTGGGTCACACACAAAGCAAAGTCCGCTCTTCTCCGTGGCAATAATCGTGGTGAAAATAAACCATGACCCATCTCCTCTAAAACAACATTGAAAAGCTCTTTTCTAGTACTCACTTTGCTGGTGGAGCAAATACTGGATTTCAAACTTACTTTGTTAAGCCAATGTTGACTTAAATTAAATCCCACATATCCCTGCAAGGGGATAGATTTAATTTCACACTGAGATGTGGCTGCATTCCTGAGCCTTCTTAAGGGGGCTGAGGCCCTGGCACAGGTGTCCAGAGGAGCTGTGGCTGTCCCTGGATCCCTGGAAGTGTCCAAGGCCAGGTTGGACATTGGGGTTTGGAGCAGCCTGGGACAGTGGGAGGTGTCCCTGCCATGGCAGGGGTGACACTGGGGGAACTTTAATGTCCCTTCCAACCCAAACCATTCTTTAAATTTCATTTCTTGTTCCTCAATCATTCCCAAAGAACAAAGCCATGCATTGAAGACTCCCTGAATCCAGTAGATTTCGGGAGGCTGAGCCAATGTCTTTGAACCCCCCAGAAAGAGAATGCTCTGGAGAAGTTAGAAAGGGAAGAATCCGGGACCAAGGACCTCGTGAGAAACCTGCGCCGAAAAGTAGAAGAAGCCAAAAGTTCTTTGGCACAAAGTCGCAGCCGAGGAAAAGTGCTCGAGGCTCTGCTCCAGCAGAAGAAATGTGGGAATATTCCTGGGCTCTATGGAAGGCTGGTAAGTTTTAGAAGGGTGTGAAAATTTTAGTGTTGAACTTCAGAGGAGCTGAGTGGTGTTCCTGTGATGAAGTGTGGGATGCGTCACTTCCCTGGCATCAGGGATTTGGGGAGGGATGCCTCACTTCCCTGGCATCAGGGATTTGGGGAGGGATGCCTCACTTCCCTGGCATCAGGAATTTGGGGAGGGCTGCCTCACTTCCCTGGCATCAGGGATTTGGGGAGGGCTGCCTCACTTCCCTGGCATCAGGAATTTGGGGAGGGCTGCCTCACTTCCCTGGCATCAGGAATTTGGGGAGGGCTGCCTCACTTCCCTGGCATCAGGAATTTGGGGAGGGATGCCTCACTTCCCTGGCATCAGGGATTTGGGGAGGGCTGCCTCACTTCCCTGGCATCAGGAATTTGGGGAGGGCTGCCTCACTTCCCTGGCATCAGGAATTTGGGGAGGGATGCCTCACTTCCCTGGCATCAGGAATTTGGGGAGGGATGCCTCACTTCCTTGGGATCAGGAATTTGGGGAGGGATGCTCTACTTCCCTGGCATCATGAATTTGGAGAGCAGAGCTGTAAATCCTGTGGACTTGCTGTAAAATCAAACATTTTTCAGTTCTTTCCAAGCAATGTTGGTTTAAAGTTCTGAAAATTCAGAGCTGAGTTTTTCATTCCTGTTGCACATCAGTGTAATTGTAAAAGTGCTGGTTTTGTATTCTGCAGCTTTTTGTCCAAGGAGAATTATCTCTGCTTCACAAAGATCAGTTTATTCATATTTTAAAAAGTGCATTCATGGATTTACTGGGACAGAACTCAAGGAGCAGCTCAGGTACCATCTAATGAGTGTTTGTCCCTCGTCCCTCCATCCTCAGGGAGACCTGGGAGCCATCGATGACAAGTACGACGTGGCCATTTCCTCGTCGTGTGGAGCCTTGGATCACATTGTTGTGGACACCATTGACACTGCCCAGGCCTGTGTGAACTTCCTGAAGGCTGGAGGGATTGGAGTTGCCACCTTTATAGCCCTGGACAAGGTCAGTCCCACCCCTGGGAAAACAAATCATTTTAATGTTAATTGCAGTCTAATTACATTTGTTTTAAAGCCTTAACATCCCATAGAATAACAGAATGACCTCAACATTTATCCCAAAGATTGATTCCTTCATTTCCTTCGTGGCTGTAGATGGCTGTGTGGGAAAAGAAAATGCAGAAAATCCCAACTCCTGAGAATGCCCCACGGCTCTTTGACCTGGTGAAGGTGGAGGACCCCAAGGTTCGCCTGGCGTTCTACTTCGCTCTCAGGGACACTCTGGTGACCAAAAACCTGGAAGAAGCCACCAGAATAGCATTCCAAAAGGAGAAAAGGTGGAGGGTGGTAACCCTGCAAGGACAAATCATCGAGGTGTCAGGTACTGCAGCCCCAACAGTGCCTCCTTTGGAAGCACTCTGTGGGTGATATCAAATTCCAAGAAGATCTCTGACCTCTTTTCATCCCTTTTTCTGTAGGAACCATGACTGGTGGGGGAGGAAAAGTCATGAAGGGCAGAATGGGCTCCTCAGTCGTGATGGATATCTCAGAAGAAGAGGTGAGTACATCATGGAAATGGAATTCTAGCAGAATTCCTTCCTTTGGGCAGTTCAGCATGAGCAGGAGCAATCTGGGATGGAAAATAATTGCAAAGGGTTACAAAGCCAAAATTCCCAGTGTTAGCAGTGGTTATAATGCTTCAAAGGGATAGAAGGGTTGTCATTGGCAGGGGCTGCCCAGGGAGGTTTGGAGTCCCCGTCTCTGGAGGTGTCCAAGGAAGGCCTGGATGTGGCACTCAGTGCTCTGGGCTGGGGACAAGGTGGTGACCAGGCACAGGCTGGACTCCGTGGTCCTGGAGGGCTTTTCCAGCTTCGGGGATTCTGGAATTCTTTATTCAGCCATTATTGAATTCAGTCTCACAGTGCTCCCTTTGATAGCTCAGACACCATTTTGGCAGGGGAGGATACAATTTGCCTTTCCTTCTGAATTCCATTTAGGTTTTAATCTGGAGCTGCTCCTCTTGTTTCTCACTGGCAGAGCTGATGTTCCCAGCACTCAGCCTCCCCAAACTGAAGTTTTTACTGCACTTTCTCCTGTGTTTTAAGAGCTGTTGAGCACAGGAATGAACCCTGGCTTGATTTTGTCGTGGTGACACCAGTAAATAATCCTCTCGTTCTGTGTAGATCACCAAAATGGAATCCCAGCTGCAGAGGGATTCCCAAAGAGCTGTGCAGCGTGAGGAGGAGAAATCCCAGCTTGAGGAAGCCATAAGGAAACTGCAGCAGGACATTCGGGAAATGAGGAACACCTCTGAGAAATACACAGCGAGTATCCAGGTGAGAATCCCTGAGCACTTCCCAACCTCAGCCCCACACAGGCCTGGCTGGTGGCCAGGAGTTTCCAAGGACAAGGTTCCAGCCCAGTTTTGTGTTCTCTGCAGGGTTTTTCTGAACAAGAAAATGATCTGAAAAACCAAATCAAGGAACTCGAAGCCAACGTCACTGCTGCTACTCCAGACAAAACCAAACAGAAGGAGTTGGAAAAAGTCCTTGATGGTTATAGAAAAGGTACATTTTGTGGAGAGGGGATTAGAGATAAAAGTTGTAGTAATCTCTTCTAGCAATAGAGGAAGGAATGGGTTTGGGTTTGTGCTTCAGTTCCCTGTCTTGGTTTGGTCTTCCTGTCCTAAGGTGTTTCTAGAGATCAGAGTGTAAAACCCCTTTTCTTTGTAATTGCTCAAGGTCATGTTTCAGTCGAGCTAAAGTAAACATGAATTTCAGTATTTTGTTTCTTTGCTTAGATTTCTGTGGTTGTATCACACATTCATAGGGAAACTTAGTTTAATTAGGGGTAAGAATTGTTAATGAGGAGGTGATGATACAAAATCAAGTGAAGGTTTTTGCCAGGCTCTAAGCAGGCTCTGCCATGAGTCTATAAAAGAAATCCCTTTCTTTTGTATTCCCACATCCCTTTTGTGCAGTGATGCTGTTCAGCAGGGGCAGGAACTACAGTTACACCAGCTCCTGGGAAATGCTGGTGGCCATTTCTTAAAATTGAACTTCTGAGCATCTTCCCATGAATTAAATGCAAAGAACGACCTTGGAGTAACTTCTAATGCACCACCTCATGTATTTAAGTACTCTGTGTACATTAAATTGTGTTTTATTGGTTTTTATGGCAGGAGAGCTTTGGTAGAGCAGTGGCAGAAAGAAGTGGGTGGATTTTGCTGTTTGTCACAGTTAAACTCATCATTTATCACAGCTTAGAGAGCGTGTGCACTTCTCAACAGAGGAGCAGAGCAGAGCTGCCACCTGAAGTCCCTTCCATCACTTGATCCCTCCCATGGTGCTGTCCATGAGCAGCCCAGGGCCCTCAATCCCCTTTTCCTTGCACAGATTACAAGCGTGTGGCTGAGAAAGCTGGCAGGATGGAGGAGGAGGTGAAACGCCTGCACCAGCTCATCATGGACACCAACAACCAGAAACTGAAGGCTCAGCAGGACAAAATTGATAAGATTGACAAGGAAATGGATGAATGCTCCTCAGCCATCACCAAGGCTCAGGTGGCAGCCAGGACTGCAGACAGGTACTGCACTCACTCCGTGCCTGTGCTAAGTGGGGCTCAGGGAGGGAAAGGGAAGGCAAAATTTGTATTTTCAAATAGTTTAAAAGTCACATTAATCAGCATTTCTCTAGTATTTCCCTGAATTATTTCTCTAATATTGCCTAAACTGCAATATTCAGAATAAAGTCCAGAATAGCACTCAATTGGATGTGCTGGAGCTGTTCAAATCTGAAGGGACTGATTTTATTAGATCTGTCAGGAAATAAAATGGATCTATTTTTATGGGAGATCACCAATCCATAGAGATTCCAAACTCTGAAAGAAGAAATGAAGTCACTCGGTGAAGCCTGGCTGCTGAGGAAGACAACTTTGTTTTCCTTGGATCCTTCTGGAGCGGGGGAGTTGGTGCCTAAACCAGCACTTGCTCCTTGTTGTCAGTGCCATTGTGCTGCTGGATTATTTTCTGTGCTGTTTGCCTCACGTGAGGTGCACAAAGATCCCTGTCCCTGGGCAGGAACCTGAAGAAATCCGAGGAGGCTCTGCAGCGCACCGAGAAGGAGATGGAGGAAAATGAGAAGGAGATGAAAAACCTGACAGCAGAGCTGACAGCCCTGGAGGACAAAGCCACCGAGGTGATGAACGAGTGCAGGCAGGCTGAGGTGAGTCCTGGGAGCACTCTGGGCTCCAGGAAATCAGGGAGAGGAGTTCAATCCTCCCTGTATCCCACTGACACCCCATCTCTCTGCAGAGCAACCAGGCTGTGACAAGTGGTGTCTTTTTATTTTTTATACTCACCTGGAAATTTATCCTGACCCAGTTTAGGAAAAAACTTACACCAGCTTTCCCCAAATAAATTGCTGTGTTTAAAAGTTGCTTAAACATAAAGTTTTTCCAGTTCAGTGGGATTTTAGTTTCTCATCTAGATCTCTTTGAGAGAGGGAAAACCAGGATGGCTGAAATGCTTTCAAATAAATCTAAGATTTGATGTTTTTCTCTAATTAGCTAAAAATGAGTGTAGGACCTGTTTGATCCAGATCTCGAATGAAAATACAAACTGCAGCATTTTCTCAGTCATTCCAGAATTCAGAGATCACTTATCAATCCAAGAACATTTATTTCTTTCCATCAATAGCCCTGAGTAAATTAAGAGAAAACAGACTTTTCACCCAAAAAAATGGAGAACATTTTTGTAGGTAATGGATTAATGTCCTTTTTGGGGGCAATTGCCATTTTTCTATTCAGGAAGCTTTGCCAGCAGTGCAGGAGGAGAAGAAGAAATTACTCCAGGAGATGAAAACTACTCAGGATGCTGAACATGCCCTTCAAAGTGAAGCTCTGAGCATCAAGCTGAAAATGGAACAAATCGACAGCCACATCTCCACCCACCAGGGAAAGGTTAAATACTGGCAAAAGGAGGTAGGAAATGCTTTCATTCCTAAAACTTCAATCAGGGAATTGTGGAATGGTTTGGGTTGGGAGGGACCTTAAAACTCATCCACATCCACCCTCAGGGACACCTTCCACTATCCCAGGTTGCTCCAAGCCCTCACCTTGGGCACTTACAGGGATCCAGGAGCAGCCACAGCTTCTCTCAGGATGAACTCATCACCATCCCCTTAGAAAACAGAGGAGTTGGGTGAAAATTCCTCTTCAGATCACAGCTTATTGCTGTGTGTGCAGGAACACGATAATAGGATAAAGAGATATTTATTCTCTTTTTCACATCCTGTTTTAAAGGGACTCGTGGGAAGAATCTTGGAGTGTTTGGAGATTAGAAGTTTCCCTGTACTAACCCAGAAAAAACTCATTTTATAAACAGCACCACGTGTTTGTTAAAGCTTTCCACGCGCTGTGTTTTGCATTGCAGATCTCCAAGTTATCCCTGCACGCCATCGAGGGCGAGGCCCCCGAGGAGCTGCGGGCGCTGAGCGAGGAGGAGCTGGAGGCGCTGCAGGAGCCCGATGTGCTCAGCAAGAAAATCGCGCTGCTGGAGGCGGAGCGCCACCAGCTCCGCCCCAACCTGGGAGCCATCGCCGAGTACAGGAAGAAGGTAAAAGCTCCGGGGCTGCTGGAATCCCTGCGGGGAAGAGCCAGCCCCGGGCATTGCAGGAAAACGGGGCCTGTTCCTCCTCCTTCCTTTTGGAAGCCTGGAATTTGCCTGGTTTTGTTGTTACCGGCTCGTCTTTCAAAGTGAAAGTTGTTTCTAGGAGCTTTTTGTTTCCCACACCATCAGTGTCAGGTGACAACAACTTCCTGGGTGATCTTGAGGTCTTTTCCTACCTAAATAATTCCATTATTCTCCTAGGAATGTTTATTTAATAGAGTCAAGTCTTCACAGCCATGACAGACACACAATACTAGGATTTTTCCCTCCTCACATCAGTAATACTGAACCATTCAACAGATTAAATATTTTTTATTTTGACACAGGTTTTTTTGCTTTCCCCCAGCAGCAGAGATAGGAAAAGAGAGACAACTGGGGAGTTTTGTTTCAGGGTTGTTAGCCAAGCTGGGGAAAAGGAATGTTGAAATGGTAGGAAAAGTGGTTTAAACCCTAAACTGGGGAGGCAGCTGCTCCAAGTGCCCTTGGGCTTGGTTGTTTTTCCTCTGCAGGAAGAGCTGTACCTGCAGCACGTGGGAGAACTGGACGACATCACCAGCGAGAGGGACAAATTCCGAGAGGCCTTTGAAGAGCTCAGGAAACAGAGGCTGAATGAATTCATGGCAGGGTTTAATGTCATCACCAACAAGCTGAAGGAGAACTACCAGATGCTCACGCTGGGAGGGGATGCTGAGCTGGAGCTTGTGGATAGTCTGGATCCCTTCTCAGAGGGAATCATGTTCAGGTTTTCAAAATACTTTATATTCTATTAATTTTTAATCATCATAGTCCTTTTTTCAAGCTGTTTTTAAAGTAAATGTTCATTGACCATCAGTGAACCAAGACAGGCTCAACGTGGGCAAATAGTGACAGAAACCACAACTTTTTAGCTCTGAGATTCATCTCTTTCTCCTGGAGAAATCAGGAACTAAAGCAATTGGAAAACTTCGAACTCATTTCCCAGCACTTCTTAATTCCCAGGTCACTTCATTCTGCCTAGGGAATGATGGCAGTGTTCTGTCAGAAAGGCTCCCAGGATAAATGCATTATTAATTGGGAGTTCAGCTGGGAAAGGCAGTGTGCAGGAGGGTGAGGTGCTGCAGTTCCTGCAGGCACAGCCCTGTGTTACCCAGGCTGAGCTCAGGCAAAGATCAGAATTCCTCACAGACCCAACTCTTGCTCTGTTCCAGTGTCCGGCCCCCCAAGAAAAGCTGGAAGAAAATCTTCAACCTGTCAGGAGGAGAGAAGACCCTGAGCTCCCTGGCCCTGGTGTTTGCCCTTCACCACTACAAACCCACCCCCCTGTATTTCATGGACGAGATCGATGCTGCCCTTGACTTCAAAAACGTCTCCATCGTGGCATTTTACATCTATGTGAGTTCCCCTTCCTGACACGTTCCCTCCTCTCCCAGAAGGGACAAAGTGGCCACACAATTAGAGGTGGATTTAAGGTCTGGGATGCTCCTGGGACACACAGACACCTCCCAAAAGCATCAGCTGTTGTCAGAATACACAACTTCAGCTGTTACTCCAAGCTCGTGATTTCCCAAGGTTCCTTGGATTTATACTTCCATGGCATTCCCATCAGTGTCTTTGATCTATATCTTAATTAGTACTAATTAGTTTTTTTCATGCCTTTAAAACTTCTACCCTCACCATATTTAATCAAAGCAAACCCCTTACACAGCTCCAGTTCAGGTAATTAAACACTGAATATTCAGAGTTATTATTAATGCAGTTTTGGGAACAGGTAGCAAAGGTTAGGAGCAGCTCCTTCAGATTAGGGAAACACTTGCAAGTTCCCTGCCTGCAGCTGCAGTTTTAAACTTGGCTTTGTGTGCCACACCAGGACAGTGGGAATTTTGGGAATGCTAGGCACTAACACAAATCACTTCTGTTTCTCTGTGTGCCACACCAGGACAGAGGGAATTTTGGGAATACTAGGCACTAACACAAATCACTTTTGTTTCAGGAACAAACCAAAAACGCCCAGTTCATCATCATCTCCCTGAGGAACAACATGTTTGAGATTGCAGACAGATTAATTGGGATTTATAAAACCCAGAACACCACCAAAAGTGTGGCCACCAACCCCAAAATCCTGGCTGTGAAAGGACTGGAGGAACTTCGCCTCCCTGGGTGCAGTGTAGCCCAAAAATAGAGAGGAAGCAACTTCCAGCCCCATGGCTGCTGTTTTATTTTTGTCTGATCTCATCTTGTATTGTAGACTTTGTTTTGTAAATTTTGAATAAATTTTGTAAAAAAAATTATATTAATATAAACCCAGCCTCAAAAAATTCCACTTTTTGAATGCCATGTAAAAATAGAGGAAAGGGAGATGTAAATTGATGAAAATAAAGAGTGCATTGGGTTTACCAGGGGGTAGGGGCAGCACCAAAGACACAGACACCAATTTAATGAATCAGTGTAATTTACTAAAATGCAAAACTGCCAAGAGTTACAGGAGAAGCTCAGCAATGCACCTGATCATTTGCAAAGAATTCCAGGAGGGGAAGGTCAGCAATGCACCTGATCTTTGGCAGAGAATTCCAGGAGGGGAAGGTCAGCAATGCACCTGATCTTTGGCAGAGAATTCCAGGAGGATGTTAAAGGCCGAATTCAGCAGCTGTGGATCAAGGCAAATCTCACCTCTCCTCACCTGAAGTGGATCAGGACTTTAGTTCAGAGGAAATCCATGCAATACACACAAGGAAGAACACAGAAACAGAACAAGTGTAGAGCTTTAACAGCCCAGCTTTTGAACAGAAATTAAGAATAATGCTGGATTGCTGCACTAGGTTTCCAATCTAATCGAAGTAGTCGGGAAGAATTCTCCTGCACAACTCCAGGGGCAGGGCAGAAGTGTAGCACAGCTCTCGTGCTTTGTCCTGCAGGGACATGCAGGAATCCTCATAAATCCGCAGCAGGAATTTCCAGAGATGCACGAGAGGAGCAGGGATGGTTCCAGTTGAGATCTCCTTGTGCCATAACAACACAAGGAAGCTCAGGATCGGCACAAGAAGGCTTGGTTCAGTGAAAGCAGCCCAGAGTGCAGATGCTGCTGTTGGCTCTCCAGAACTTTGGCCTTTGCCAGCCAGGTGTAGCTTTGGGATGTGGATCTCGTGCAGCTGCCTGATTTCAGTTCTGGACATGTCCTGCAGCACCTTCTCCATGCTCGGCTGCATCTCCACGGGTTCAGGCTCTGGGAGTTGCTTCTGCCTGAGAGCCTGGAGCCGCAGCTGCAGCCCCTGCAGCTTCTCCAGGAAAAGCAGCGGGGACTCCTCCTTCTGAACAGCTGAGTGCAGCTCCTTTAACTCATTCTCTTCCAACTTCAGGTTTTCCACCTCCTCGATGAGGGGATCGTATTTCTCTGAAATGCAGCTCTCGAGTTCATCCAGTGCGCTCAGCAGAGCTGCTTTTTTCTGCTCCAAGGCATCACCAAATTCCTTAAAATACTGCAGCACAGCTTCCCTGTCACTCTGCAGGGCGCTCTGGCACCGGGCCTTGTGCTGCTGCAGCCTCTCGGAGCAGGAGAACACCTTGGAGCGGGATTGATCCGACAGCTCCTGCAGGAGCTGGCCCGAAGCCTCCCTGGCTCTCCTGTAGGCGCTCTGGAGGTCATCGATGGCGTGGCCGCGGTGCTCGCCGATGGTGACGCACCGGCCGCACACCAGCCGCCGCTCCCGCAGGCAGTAAATGTTCAGCGGCTGCCGGGGGTGTGCCCTGCACGTCCCCTCCTCCTCCTCCTCGGTCCCGGCCCGCTCCTCCTGCCGGCACTTCTCGATCACGGCTTTGAGGGCGAAGTTGACGGGCAGCGCCTCGGGGCCGGCAGCGGGCACGGCCACACGAGCCCTGCAGCTGGGGCAGCTGAGGCTCGGCCCGGCCGGGACGGCGCCCGGGGGCTGCAGGAGACGCTGCAGGCACGGCCGGCAGAAGGTGTGCGAGCACGGCAGCACCCGCGGGTCCGCGAAGATGTCACAGCAGATGGCACAGGTCAGCTCCTCCTCCAGCCGCTCCATGGCCTGCCAGGGACACAACAAACACACACAGCCGGGATTCGCCTCTGCTCACACACACACACACACCCAGAGCCTCAACAGCGCATCTCCTGAGCGGGAACTCCCTGCCTCCGCACTTACGGGGGGAAAAAGAATGGAAGCGAGCAACGGTTCAAGGAGCTCAGCAAATTGCTACACTCAGAGCGTTCACCCTGATGCCCAGAGAAGCTGGAACAGAGGCTACACAGAGTTAAGGGGAATAAAATGGGTATTTATTGAGAGGCCTACAAAAGGTGTCACTGCCGCATCTTGGATGGCTCCAAGATGGAAGCAAAGGAGCACTTGGTCACAAAATCTCACATTTTTATAGGTTTTGATTCATTTGCATGAACCCGCCCTCCCTCTTTGCACATTTTTTATGGTTAGGGCCTGAAGTTTGCAGAAACTGTCCTTGAGTTCTGAACTGGAATAGGACTGCTTTGTCTTCATCACCCTAGCACATCAGAAAAGCACATCCAAGCAGAATAGGAAAACTTAAAACTTAAGGCATCAACCCAACCATATCCAAATTATCCATCTCCAACCCATAAAAATCCAGGAAAAGCAGCAATCTGCCACGAGATACTGGTAACAGTGAAAAACACTAGCAGAGTGTTAAAAGGCAAAACTAGAATTTCCAAATAACCTGAGAGCTATGGAAATTTTCTCCCACCAGGAGTAATATTTTCAATGTGAACAGAAGTACAGGATTTTGTTCTCTCCCCCGCTCGTTTCAAATGTTACTTTTGTAACATAAGATACTCGTAAGTGCATTAACAATCACATTTAGAAGCTCGCTCAAGGCTGTCACAGAAAGTCCAGCTCAGCAGCCCTCACAGACAACACCACACCTGGAATTACTCCCGGGTTACTTTAAGCACGAAACTGAAAATTCACTTTCACTATCCCCCTGTCTTTCGATTCCATTGCCAAGATTAACTCCCCATCCCTTCGAACTCTGCCAAAGCTTCTGCTCATGAGCATTCCCCGTTATTTACCGCTCAGTCCCGGGCAGCGGAGCCAGAGCGAGGAGCACACCCGGACCTGTCCCCGCAGCTCCGACACCGGGGATCGATGGGCGAGGAGCTGGGAAAAGGGATCCACACCCGCACCCTGCCGAGCCACAGCGATGGCAACGAGCTCAAATCCCGGGAAAACGGCCCCGAGCCCCGCGGTGTCCCGGGAGGGCGGCGCTCCCCGGGCCGGGCCCCGCAGCCTGCGGGGACCCTCAGCGCCCGCCCCGGGCCCTCCCGGGGAGCTCCGAGCCCGTTCTGGGGAGCTCCGAGCCCGTCCCGAGGAGCTCCGCCCGCCGATGGAGCCGCTCCGAGCCCGTCCCGGGGAGCTCCGAGCCCGTCCCGAGGAGCTCCGTTCGGCGATGGAGCCGCTCCGAGCCCGTCCCGAGGAGCTCCGTTCGGCGATGGAGCCGCTCCGAGCCCGTCCCGGGGAGCTCCGCCCGCCGATGGAGCCGCTCCGAGCCCGCCCGGTAACGGCCGCCGCCCTCGAATGCCAATGGCGGGAGCGGGGCGGGAACGGGCGGAGCTGAGGGAGGGGAGGGACGGGAAGGGAGGGAGGGAGAGCAGCGGCGGAACTGAGGGCAGCGATGGAGGGAGGGCAGGGACAGAACCGCCGCCGGGCCCCGCAGGGTCGCTCCCTGGGCCGGCAGGAGCGGGGAGACCTCAGCGGGCAGAGCCCTTCCCTCGGAGCCAGGGAATCGTGCAGGGCCGGGAATGGATGGATGGATGGATGGATGGATGATGGATGGATGATGGATNCCCGGTAACGGCCGCCGCCCTCGAATGCCAATGGCGGGAGCGGGGCGGGAACGGGCGGAGCTGAGGGAGGGGAGGGACGGGAAGGGAGGGAGGGAGAGCAGCGGCGGAACTGAGGGCAGCGATGGAGGGAGGGCAGGGACAGAACNAGGGATGGATGGATGGATGGATGATGGATGGATGATGGATGATGGATGGATGATGGATGATGGATGGATGATGGATGGATGGATGATGGATGGATGGATGGAGCAGCAGGGATGATCCCACTCCGAAGGACACCGAGGGGCAGCCCTGCTCCATCCCTGCTTCGCATCCAGCGTCTCAACCTCATTCCCCAATCCGCAGAAAAATTCACCCTGAAGGTGGAAAATGGGAGACACGGAACCTCCTCCCTGCTTCTCTCTCCTGACCACGGAAATTGAAATGATTTCATCTTTCTCTGAAGCTGCCAAAGACAGCTGAGAGGATTTTCACGTCCTGCCAGGACCCAGGGGATGGCTCCCACTGCCAGAGGGAAGGGTGGGCTGGGATTTGGGGAAGGAATTCCGCCCTGGGAGGGTGGGCAGGCCCAGGGAAGCAGCCAGTGAAGGCTTTGCTCACATCCCACGTTATTCTCTATTGAAGTTACTCTCAGCTATTGCAAAATTAATCTCAAAGAGAAACGAAACTCGTTCAGTGTTGAGATGTAAATCAAAATGCCCCATCATTCAAAACTCACCTAAACACGTCTTTAAGCTACTGTGCAGAGAATATTACACAAACATCTGGGAAACAGCTAGAATTAATTACACTTCAAATAATAAAACCCCTCAAGCTCTAATCACAAGTTACCCAACACATCAGAAAAATCTTAAGGGGAAAACTACAGGAGCACAAAATAGGGGAGCTTTTGACAATAATTCACAGTATATTGAGAATATTGTAACAGAGACTAAGAACAGATGTTGGTTTTCATCTATTTTACGTACTTAAATTAAGAATTCAAGATGAAGCATCATTTCAAGTGCAAATTGCCACTCCAGGAATTAAATTTAACTTTAAAATTAATCTCATGACCTGATATCAGTAATATCAGTATTGCTGATACTGACCCTCCTCTGCCTTTCCATAAATTACAAAACTTCTGGAACACATCTACCAATAGTTGGCATTTTGAGTGTCCCAAAATTGGTCCTTTTCTAGTAAGAGCAGCTTTTAGTGCTTTATAGAAATTTTAAATTGAAAGGATTGACATTTTAATGACAACTTAAGGAAAAGTCTTCCTCAGCTTTGGGGCACACCCAACCAGCAGGATAAATACAGGATTTCTAATGGACTGACAAGCAAAAATGGGAATTATTTGATGGAAATGAAGCTTCCAGCCACTTTTCTGTGGATACTGCATCAATTTTAACTTTCCCAATGATTTCTGTGTGTCCCCTGAGTTTCACTGGAGCAGTAGCTACAACTTACCCTGAGTGAGTTTGTAAACTTGACACGTTTGCAGCTACCAAGTTTCCTCTCACCAATATTTGATCCAGATGCAGAATTCCTCTAATTGCTTCCAGCCTCGGGAGCAGCTTTTCCTGCCAGGAACTTGGTGACACGCAGAGCTGAGGAAACATTTACAGTTAAATGTGGCAAAAAGTCTCTGAGTTTGAATCTGGAGACATCCTGAAGTTAGGAAGTGACTCTGCCAGGCTCTCATTTGCCTTGGAATGATTTTCATTTGTTCATTTTCTGACTGTTCTACGCAGAAATTGGGATTTTTACCAGCCTGTCCCACTCCCACAGCAGAAATTCCCAACTGACTGGGAATGCCTGGGAAGGAAGATGGGTTGAGGTCTGTCCAGGGAATGCTGAAAAGCTTCAGTCAGGGATAATTCTGCTTCCAGCACAGAAAAATCAACTTCTCTCAAGAAACCCCTTCCCACTCAGCTTATTCTTCTTCCCAAATCCTAAAATTCCAGGGTAGATATTTGATTTTTTTTTCCTTAAAATAAAAATTCCCACTTGGCACTGCTGATTTGTGGATTAATTTTTGTCCTCTTACTATTTTAAATTTTTTTCTCTTTGCTATCCTTAGCTCAGACAAAAAGATAATTTTCTACTCCAAAGTACAGGATATTTTAATATATATAACATATGAATACGAATACAACACCCAAACTCAGCGATCAGTATTCCCAGAGGCAATTCCCAAATTATTTCCTGTTTGTATCCCGAGATTCCCGACCAAATCCCCCTTTCCCCGACAATGTCATCAACGGCATCACCTCAAAATGCAAATTTTGGGGAAAAAAAAAGGCACCGCACGAAGCTCCTGGAATGCTCCAGTGGTGCCACCCTGTGGAGGCTGGAATATTTCAGATTCCTGGATTTCGGTAAATAACACTGACAGGAGCTGCTGTGAAGCAGGGGAAGAGAATTTTCCTGTTCAAAACCCTCCCCAAACCCACCAAAAAAAGGGAAAAAGCTGGAACAGCAGCAGCTCAAGGGAATTTTCTGGAGTTGTATTACACCCAGAAAAGCATTTTTTGGCATTAAATACCGAGTTTTGGTGGTACTTTGTTTCTAGAAAAAACAGAAGGTACCACAAACACCTGTTCTCCTCTTACCCCAAGAAGAAAGTTTGTAAAATAGCAATTTTCTATGAAACACCCTCATAAAGGTGTTTGAGGGGGAAAGTTTAAATTTACTGCTTAGAATTTTCCTTAGAACAGTGCAACTCCCATAAAAAGGATTCCATTTCCCTCCTCCATGGATTCCCTGGATTTATTTACTGAATTCACAGAGGTAAATGAAATAAAAATTGAAGTAGTAAAATTGCTATTTTTTTTTAACATTTATAGCAAAATAACTCCACGCTTCCAGCCTGCAACACACAAACATTTAACAGGTAAAAACCTCGACCCAGAGCCTTTAAAAGTCACTTTCTCCAAATAATCTCTGTGTTTTATGATGAAAAATGTGAATATTGTAGAAAGAACCAGCCAGAGCAGCAGAGTTGCAAGTTTTAATGTTTATTTCCCCAAGACAGCCTAGCCTGCACTCTACTTGGATAAATTCACAAGCTAGTTTTCTGCTGCTTCTAGTTTTAAACTTTTAACCATGTTTCTGATGACAAGGAATGCTGCAAAAATACTCTAGTCCAACAAAGAGTTATGATCACAAAATAATCTTTATCCATTCTACAGTGTTTCAGAATTACCAGCTGATTTGAAAACACAAGGTAGATATAGATGCTAATGGTGGCTAACCTGGGATGTTTTATTATAGCAAACTGTTGTTCATGCAACACTTGTGCTCAAAGGGGAAGGCACAGCATTTCCTACAATGAGCCACCTTATCAAGAGTTCAGTTTGTACAAATTTGTAACATCACCTTGAATTTAGTGTGCACCACCTCAAAACTGAGGCATTCCTCCAATTATAAAAACACTTGCATCCTTTTTGTGCAAGTTTTAAAAATACAAAGTTTTTTTTTCTTTTTTTCTCTCTAAAGTGGCTCAAAATAGATTGTTCATGGCTGCCTACATCTAAGATAAAAAGAGTCTAAAACAATTGGATTAGGCATATTAAAGGTGTTCAAACCATGACTTGATTTGTACATCTATTCACACCTCTTTTTTTCGCTCTTTATTCAGCAGTACATATGCACCAAATTTCATTTTTAGACGTTTCCATATCATTTTCATAGAAAACAAAGTTTGAAAACAAGTAACATTGAAACACAGCACGGTATCCTACCACAACAGAAACATTTTGGTTACAGGACTCAACGAAATCTAAAAATGAACTATGCTGGAGATTACCACATGCAAAGGTCTTCATGTTATCTTTGAAAATGAAAAGGATGAGGTTTTATTACCACATTTTACTGCTTTCTACTATTATGGCAACTTGTGTACTGCAACACAGTCTAGTTTGAAGGGAAATGGATGATTTTTCTTTTTTTCCCCTTGTTTGTTTTTCCATGCAAAAATCTACAAATTAGTTTTGATGATATGGAAAAGCTTTTCATAACATCAAACATTCATCTGGTGCAAATGCACAGGGAAGCCTTCCTGAAATTCTGACTTTACAAACAACTAAAGAAGCTGTAACAGGAAAAGAAATTAAAAAGAAATGAAAGAAAAAAAAAAGAAGAGGGGGGGAAAAAAATAAAACAAAAATTAAGGGACAAAAAAAAAAAAAAAAAGGAAAACACAGGCTGCAGGAGTAAACCAGAGTCTGCTGCTAAACCGGTCTTGGTGTGTCCAGTGTAAGTCAACACTTCTGAAGTCGTTGGGTGATTTTAGGTTCCTCAGCCCCTGGAGGCGACTCAAGCTCGCACCATTCACAGACACATCACAAGCACTCTCTCTCACACCCCGGGCTGGCCACGGCCCCCCCGGCCCGGCCCGGCCCGGCCCCCAGGGCAGCCCCAGGGCAGCGGGTGCAGACACTCACTCCACGCCGGCCACTCACTCACACGGGGCTGCAGAGCCAGGCCTGGGCTGCTCTCCCTGCGGTGTGGGCAGCCTGCTCTGCTCTCTGATGCTTACGAGGCTGATGATGAGAGTTCTGCGGCCCCCCCCGTTGCTCCAGGAGGTCGGTGTTCCTTCTCAGGCACTGAAGATCCGTGACCTGTAGCCCTTTTTGTTTTTTCTTTGAACAATCTAAAGAAGCATTCAGTGTGAAGTTTGTCATTACATTTTGCCACTCATTCTCACTCGCACCCACTCGCCATCTTGACTTCATTTGGGCTTTTCTGGGATTCCAAATGAAATCTTCACATTTACTTTCCCGATTTAATGCAGCAGCAGATCCCATGAGCCAAGATTGATGGATCAAACCTTTTTTTTTTTTTTATTCAGTGCTGCATTGTACCTAAACTTCCAAAATACCACTCTAAAACTGGAACCCTTCTGCTGGTACATTGGCAGATGAATTGAAACCAAATGTTCCGCCTTGGATTGCTTCTGGAACAAGGCTTGGATCTTCATCAATCTGGAATGCAAAGGGAACACTGTGAGCAGGGACACAACAAAACCTCCCTGCTCAGGAGCTGGACAATCCCAAAAGCAGCTCCCTCTTCACCTCCTTGCTTCCAGTCCTGCCATCCCTCCCCAGATTTAGTCAGGGCACCAAAATGAAGTAATTGAAAACCAAATGTTTTAGGTTGTATTTATCAGGGAATGCTACACAGCACCCCAAACCCTCCTGTTGACACCATTTCCTCTCCTGGAAAACCTTCTGGCAGTCTCAGGAACTGTCTCAGTTCTCAGGAGAAGACCAGCACCACTAAGCCCAAACTGACACTGGATTAAATTCCAAGTCCAGCTGTAAATGCCAAAGTTGAGTTGCTAAACAAGACTTGGATCTCACTGTTGCCATCAAAGTGAAACTCCAGCACAAAATAATCTTCCAAGTGAATGCAACTGAACTTCTGCAGTTCTTCAAGCCAGCAGAAATCCCTCCCTGCATGGCCCAGACTGCCAGGGCTGCACTTCCCCTGCCTGCAATGAACTCCTGGCATTGGAAGTGCACACACAAATCAACCTCTGATTTATGTTCCATGTTTGAAATGGAAACAATGTTCCTGTCCAGCACATTCCACCCCTGGAATTCTTCAAATATTCCAACTACTCTGTTTCTTAAGCAGCAGCCTCAGCCCTGGAGTCAGCAGGGAGCTTATCAAATGGGAAATGTCAAGCTGAGTTAAGGGAACTATTCACAGCCTGGGATTTTAATCCCTACAGATGAGCCTTAAATTAGGCATCAGATCTTCTTTAGATGCTTCACCACGAGCAATGGCAGGAGATGCAAGAGGTTCAAACAAGGGCTCGTTCCTCCCTGAGCCCAGCAAGTGGCACAGAGCAGCCCTGGGGCTGCTGCCTCTCTCCTGAAGCAGGTTTAGAAATGAGAACAATGAGCACACGGCAGGGAATTGTACTCACATCATCTGAAGAGAAGAACTGATCAATGATCTCATAAGCCAGTTTGTAGATGTCTTCATTTTCATGGTTTTGTAGCTGTTCAATTTTCTCCAGGCCTGCAAGCAACACACAAGAGATCTCAGAACACCGAATTCAGGCCAAAGAGCTTCCAACAAAGAAATTAAAAATACATCTGGGAATAGAGTTATGAATAATTTGGTTATGGATAAGATGCTGTTAAACCCACCTGGCATATTTATACATATTTTATAAGCATAAACAGATGTTCAGTACACAAATCTTTCTGAAGCTCTGAGTTTTGGCACAAACACCTCTTTTCTCCTCCCAGCCATCACCTCACCTTTCTGCCCTCCCTCAACATTTGGTATTTTTAAGATTCTTCTACCCCATGTTAATAAATCCAACAGTTTTTCAGCTGTGCCCAAATTTAATATCACTGTTCTTTCAATCCCTGAAAAGTTTCAGTCAACTCAAACCACAGCCAACATGGAGAAAGTCTCAAAGCCATGAAGAAATTAAAGCTATTACATTTTAATAATCATTTTATGTAGAATTATTTTTTCCAAGTTCACCTGGACATGAGTTGTGCATGATTAATGTAAGTACATCCACATTGACTAATTTAGTTCCTGTTAATTAGACTAATTTGTCTAATTTGCAGACTGTTACCAAATTTGCACCTAATGAACTTTACTGCCATTATCCTGCTCCTCCACATTTTATTTGATCATGAACTTAGGAAAAGCTGTGGATATTCACCTTATAGGCATGAAAAGGATGCTTTAAAATAGATTTGCTTAAAATATCCGTGCCAACAATAAACCCAACACAAGCAGGATGCCAAAGCAGCAATCCCTGGAAAAGTCAGGAACATCTTGCTCTTCCTACCTCCACACTCCTCTATAAGGTTGGCTATGGTTTCTGCTTCCTCTTCAGCCATTTTTAATATATTACTTAGTCCATCCAGAACCACTTGCACAACTTGTGCATCTTTTACTGTCAGCAAATTGCAAAAGGGAGGAATTACATTTTGTTGAATTAAGTAAGCCACCTGAGGGGGGAAAAGCCAAGAGTTACAGCAGGAACAAGCAAACAAATCTCAGCAAGTGCAAGTTCTCAGTGTCACCCACCCAGCCCAGAGCATCCTGCAGTGGCCACCTCAGGAATCCCTTTTTGGAACATTCAAAGGTAACATTTGGGTATTAAAGTACAAATAGATTTGAGATTTACAACACCCAAGGAGCAAACACTGAATTTCTCAGTGTAGGTAAGGAGTTTCAACCTCATCTCTGGAGAGGGAAGCACCACCCCAACCCTGCCACAGGTCTCATACTCTGGGCTTACAAGAGATTTGTGTACTCAGTGGTTCCTGTCCTTTTAATTATCACATCCTCATGGTTTGGGAAAAAAGGTACAAAGTGGAATATTTGAGAATCCCATCAGAGCCTGATTGGAGTCACCCATCCCAACAGAGCTTCCAAGCAAAGCCCCAGGGATGCTCCTGGTCTCAGGTGACCACAGAAATAAGGGAAGGGCTCTCTTAAATCCCATGTGAAGGAAAAGCCAGTGAGCAGTGAAGGAACAGAGACATCCACAGCCCCAGCACGTCCCCAGACAGCAAATGGAAATTTCCTCAAAGCTGGACTCACCTGGTCTTTTCTCCCACTGATTGTTAAGTTGCTTATTGCCCAAGCAGCTTCTTTCTGAGTCCCAAAATCCCCCTGAAAGCACAAGCAGACACAGGAACAGTCATTGCAGGGTTTGTGCCAGGCAGGATTCCCACAAAAGCTGCATTTGTTACAGTCCCCTCTGCACGGTGTCACTGTAGCAGTTTTCTGTGAGAGTAACAAATAAACCCCACCCTGTTTGTGTGTTCATCCCTTCCCTACCAGCAGGGTTTGCAACTGTTCTTCCAGGGGAAAGAACTTTGTTTACCTCCCAGCAAACAGGAGCTGCACCCTGGCAGTCCTTATCAGCAGCTGTCACATCCTGCAGGGACAGCTGTGATAAAACACTGCCCACTGCAGCTGGGCTGCTATTCAATGGAAAAGTTTCCATACCTTTCTCACAGATCAATAAATTGGCAATTAACAGAGCTGTTTGTGTCATTTGTCTTTTCCCTTAAAGAATTCCCACGTGTTTTTAGCTGTTCCTTCTTTCTGCCTCAGCAGATCCTTGGCAGCAGAGTGGTTTGGGAAGTCACTTTTAAAAGACACCGACACTCAACAGCTGGAAATTGCAGGATTTGAAGCCCCAACAGCAATCCTTGGGATCTGACCTTATCTAGAAGATGGATTATCATTGGAACAAGGTTTGCATCTATTACTGCCTGAACCTGCTGCTGGTTTCCTGCAGTGATGTTAGATAGGAACCACACTGCTTCCTGCAAAATAAAACATCAGGAATTAGTTCACAGAAAGATTCTACATCATTTATACCCACTGCAACTGGCCAACCTCAAACACAACCAAGCACTCCAGCAGCCTGATGGTGCAGAGCTGAATTCTTGCTAGGACAAACCAAAGGGACAATCTCACTTAGGAGACTCCACAAGACTCCTCAGCCTTTCACTGTTACCAGCTTCAACCAAATGCTTCAAAGGAAAAATTATCTGGAGACAGAAAATGCCAAATGAGCACTTGTAATTGCTGCCAGCACTGCCAATAAGCAGATTTCAGCTGCTGGCCTGACAAATCCTGGATTCCAGACATGGCAGTGCAGGATTCAGCTCTTCACCTCCTTCCTAATGTCTCTTCTTGGCTTCAGAAAAATGCAGCATTATTAATTAAACACCTGATTTTTAACAATACTCTGAAGTTTAGGACTCTTTATGCCCATTGTGTCCACAGGCCTCTCCTCCCAGGCAATGCTTTACCTGGGAAAGCAGGAACAGATCTCTTCCCCAGCAGCCCCTCCCTGAGTTAAATTCAGAGCCCTCCCCTCCCTTTTAGAGTGGCAATCCACACTTTAACCCAGAAGAAACAGTTTTAAATGTAATTTTAAGTATATTCAGAGTATCAACCTTTTAAAACCCCACAGCTGTTAAGATTTCTCCCTTCCTGGAAACTCTCCACCATTCAATTCCCTTCTCAACCGCCCTGAATGAGAACTTTTCTAGCTGAGAATTTCTCTCAAAGTAAGATCCAGCAACGTTCATCCTTCACTCACTGACTCTCTGAGATCAGATCACAGGATCCCTGGTGACCCTGGGAGACATTTGGGCTGCCTGGGGCTCTCCTGGTGGGCTTTTTTTGGGGCTTTAATCACTGGCAGTGTTGCAGAGGGGCCCCCGAGGTGCCCAACACGCCTCAGATGCACTCCTGGCTCAGCACTGCCATCAGTGCCCCCAGGAGAGCCCCCTCACACCACACACACCCCCAGCCCAGCTCTGGCTTCATTCCCTTCCTCACACACACACTCCATCCACACACGCCCAACGAGCTCCGTGTCATCACTTCCAAGAGAGTCAGTTTAATCCAGGTGACATTTCACGTGTTGACAACTCAAAGTTTTTAAATCAACAGCCAGATGAGTGCAACACAGCTTTGATTTCCTATATTGACATTCCTGTCAAGCACAAGTCTGCAGCTCCTAAGACACTTCCCTGTGGATATTAATTTCCAGAAAAAAAAATAAATCAGTATTTGCTGAAATTTGCCACAAACTGGTGGAAGGAGTCAATTATTCACATCTTTATGACACTGCTCAGTCAAATATAAAATTTACCAATCAGGTAAAATCCCTGGTGTTGCTCACCTTATTAATTTTTTCTTTGGGATGTGTCAGAAGTGCTGGGAAATGTGAGAGAGCTTCACAGTTGAGGACTACCTGTGTCTGCTCATCGGTGCCAGTGACGATGTTCCCCACAGCTCTCAGTGCAGCCGTCTGAAAACAAAACATTTCCTTTCAAAACAACATTTCTTCAGCAAAGCTGAGCACATAAAAGGTTTTATGCAAATGCTGCAGCACACAGGAAAAAAAATAAATCAATATTTAAAAAAAAAATAATCTTAATTTTTTTTTAAATTCTATTTTAGGTTGTTTTTTTTTTATAGTGAGCTATAAAAAGCAAGCATTTTCTGCAGTACCACATTTTGGGGGTCACTTGCTCCATGTGATCCAAACTCACCTGGACTTTGACTTCCTGGTGGCTGAGGAGAGGAACCAAGTGAGGGACAATTCCAGAGTCTATCACCATCTGGATCTGCTCATTGCCAGCATCCGTGAGATAGGAGAGTGCCCAGACTGTATCTACCAATATCTGACAGCAAAAAACAACACCTCTGTCAACAGCACAGAAAGAGCTCCAAAATAAGGCACATTTCTGGATTAATTTACAATTAATTTGAATTAATTCACTCGCAGAAAAGCCAGTTTAAAGAGCAGGAAATGTGAGCATTTCAACTGACAGCTTGCAAAAATATTGAGTGAGTTGTTTTAGCTGACAGCTCTTGAGTGGCTCACCAATACAGGCATTTCAAAAATTCAAATAAACTTAACTTCACCTCCTTAGAGACAAGAAATTACATCACACAATTACTATAGGAATACTAAAGTTAATATAATTATTTGCAGAGCACTGTTGCCCTTAACTCAGCTACAACTTCTTTAGGAAGCAAAGAATTAATCTTACATGCTGATTTATGTACAGACAAAAAGCTGACTTACTCCATAATTTCAGTAGTTTTGCTCATTTACTTCACTATTTAATAATTTCAGATTTAACATACCTCAGAAGTTACATCTAACCCTGACATTTGACATGTGCAGCAGACACTGACTTTTCTTTCATTCACACTGATTTTCATTACAAATTTAAGTGCTAGGCAAAAAATTCCTGTATTTCTCTGTGAATGAATGCTCACAGAAATAAAAATAAAATGCAGTTTCAGTTATAAGTGCAGGGAAAGTACATGCAAATAAACACTTGCAAAGCCAGAAATACCAAGGAAAGAACATCACTATTTAAAAATAACATCAATATTTTATAATAAGCAGTTAATAGCTAGCCAAAAAAGATTTCCGTAATCAAAGGGAACAGCATAGATTTTAATTATTTTATATTTCAGCTAAAAAACTACTTTAGTTTTTAAAAAAACCTGAACTTCTACTAAAGCAGAAGCTGGAAGTGGCATTAAGAGGGGTCACTCACATTTACATCCGTGTGGTGAATTAAAACACAGAGTGCTGGCAGGATCTGAGGGGGCAAAGGAACACCTGGGGGTTATTTTAAAAACAGCCAAACCCCCAGCATGAACCCAACCCCACTGCAGAACGATCCCAGCCCCAAAGCCAGTCCCAACCCGACTGCGGAACGATCCCAGCCCCAAAGCCAGTCCCAACCCCACTGCGGAACGATCCCAGCCCCAAAGCCAGCCCCAACCCCACTGC
>VWZS01007820.1:57422-69089 GCA_013397075.1 Rhabdornis inornatus
CCCCAGGCCCCGCACCTCCTGGATGGTTTCCATCGGGGGAGGGGGGTCTTTGTGGCGGCACAGGTTCACCATGACCCAGGTGACATTCCTGAGGAAGGTGATGGGGATGGAGGGGCTGATGAAGGACAGCAGTGGCTTCACTACTCCAAGGCTAATGACATAATCTCTACACTGGGGTCCATCACCTGGGGAGACAAGCAGAGGTGTTTTAACAGAAAGGATTGAGCCACAGCGGGATTTTGGCAGAAAATATTCAGTCATGGTGAGATTTTGCCAGAAAACATCCCAGGGACGTTCACAGATTTTAACAGAAAACATCCATCCCATCTTTTACATATTTTTAACAGAAAACCTCTCATCATTTACAGATTTGAACAGAAAACATCCCATCTTTAACAGATTTATGGTGGTGGGTAAGGGAAAGGGGTGGCAGACAACACCAGACCACCAAGAACAGTGAGGGCCCAACATATCCCTGAAGATTCCTTGACAAAATTCCAAATTGATAATAAACATCCCCAGGGGTTGGTGGTGGCAGGAGGAACAATAATTATTAATAAAACATGCCCAGAGGGTGGTGGTGGCAGGAGGAACACCCACCTATGATATTTCCTAAAGCCCACACTGCTTGCTCACAAACATTTTGATGAGGTGAATGCAGCAGTCTCAGGAAAAGCGGCACAGCATCTGAAAGGTACAAAAATAACCCAGGGAAATGGTTAAAAAATGCATCTCAAAAGAGCAAATCATTCACAGAATTAACTCTCACGTGAGTTTTTTTTCCTGTTAAGAACTGGTCAAAGCTTCACTGATTTCCCAGGTGATATTAAAATAAAACACTGCAATAATTCTTCCTTTGCTGCATGTTTTAACAGAGCCTGCACTGGAGAATATGAAACCCTTGACATTTAATTTGTTTGCAAGTCTGGAGTTTACTGAAGCTTGTCAGGATCCAAATTTAGTTCCATTTATTGAATTCAGAAATTNGATGAAGGACAGCAGTGGCTTCACTACTCCAAGGCTAATGACATAATCTCTACACTGGGGTCCATCACCTGGGGAGACAAGCAGAGGTGTTTTAATAGAAAGGATTGAGCCACGGCTGGATTTTGCCAGAAAACATCCCAGAGATGTTCACAGATTTTAACAGAAAACATCCATCCCATCTTTTACATATTTTTAACAGAAAACCTCTCATCATTTACAGATTTGAACAGAAAACATCCCATCTTTAACAGATTTATGGTGGTGGGTAAGGGAAAGGGGTGGCAGACAACACCAGACCACCAAGAACAGTGAGGGCCCAACATGTCCCTGAAGATTCCTTGACAAAATTCCAAATTGATAATAAACATCCCCAGGGGTTGGTGGTGGCAGGAGGAACAATAATTATTAATAAAACATGCCCAGAGGGTGGTGGTGGCAGGAGGAACACCCACCTATGATATTTCCTAAAGCCCACACTGCTTGCTCACAAACATTTTGATGAGGTGAATGCAGCAGTCTCAGGAAAAGCGGCACAGCATCTGAAAGGTACAAAAATAACCCAGGGAAATGGTTAAAAAATGCATCTCAAAAGAGCAAATCATTCACAGAATTAACTCTCACGTGAGTTTTTTTTCCTGTTAAGAACTGGTCAAAGCTTCACTGATTTCCCAGGTGATATTAAAATAAAACACTGCAATAATTCTTCCTTTGCTGCATGTTTTAACAGAGCCTGCACTGGAGAATATGAAACCCTTGACATTTAATTTGTTTGCAAGTCTGGAGTTTACTGAAGCTTGTCAGGATCCAAATTTAGTTCCATTTATTGAATTCAGAAATTCTCTGCTAAGTTATGCACCAGACCCAAGTGCAAAGTAACAACAAAGATCAAACTCTGCCACTCAAATGAAGCAACTCCAGAATAAGCAGGAATGGAGTGGGAATTAAGGAGTGGAAATTAAGGAGGAGGGCAGGAAAGGAATCCACATTTCCATAATTGATCCTGTTTTATTGTCCCCCAGCACTGAGGGGCTTGCTTACATAACAGCTCAGTCTGTAAGGAACCCATTTACTCCATATATTTAAAGAGAAATTTGAAATTTCTAGTTAGATTTTTTTTAAATTTAAACCATGTGTTTACCAGAGAAACAACAAATCAGCAGGATTCTTATTTCCTGCAAAATAAAGTTATTTACAGTGTCTGTATGTAAGGAGAAAAAACATCTCCAGGAAGCAGATTAATAAATTTTTATGGAGAAATTACAACAGACCATGTTTTTAATTGAAATAAATCATAATTTCAAATGTCACAGCTATTAGAGTGCAACACAGACCTACAGAAATCACTGAAAAAGTGCTCAATCCATTGATAAATTAAAGTGTTCCAGATCAGGGGTGGGATAGATTATCTATTAATTCGATTTCCCAAAGAAAACACAGGTTTGCAACTGGCAAAGGAAGAGGATGGAGAAAAAGGTAAAAATATTTCCAAAGGTACATCCTATAAGAGTGAAAACCAAATTATATCAAAGTTCACAGGCTCTTAACCCTCAGTTTACAAAAGCAGGAGCAACTGATCTTGCAGCCAACCTAAGTTCTGTGTATTTTCTCCTTAAATTTTAGGAAAAACTCACTTCATGGTATCTTTGATTCTTCAAGAAGCTCTGGTTTGTTCACTCAATTAAAAACTCTGCCCACTTAGTTTTGATTTAGCAACAGAAGCTCTGCTTCAGGACATGCCTGGAGTCCAGAACAAAGTTTGCTTTGCCTGGCAGCTCAGATCTCAACAACAATTCCTTCCTCAAAATAGGAAGGAAAGGTTTTTTAATTGAACTTGATTTTGGAAGAATTCTGGTCCATGAATATTCTTTCCTCTTCACAACAGGGAGCTTTTCAGAGGTGTTGTTTGGTTTTATTGTAAGTTTTCTGGTGATTTTGTGGGTTTTTTTGAAGTTTAAAAACTGGAAACCAGCAGATATCAACTCTGCTCAGATATTTTGAATTTCCAGCTGTTGCTCACCATCAGGAAACCCAAGTGGGTTTAAACCCTGAGAAAATGAAGCCAAAACCAGGTGTGTGAGGTGAACACCTGGCAGCAGCTCCTTCAGGGTCCTTGACTGATTCCAACCTGATCCCAAACAAATCCCAGCAGGGGATGATGGAAGCAAATGCACCCTGCAGCACTCACTGGATTGAACTACAGCCTGGGTTTGTTCCGAGGTTCCAGAGGCAATGTTTGTCAAAGCCCACGCAGCTTCAAACTGTAAGGAAGGACTGCAGAGAAAGAAAAACCACGGGAATTATTATTCACATCAGTGGCACATCAGCTGAAAAGCAAGGATTGGTGCAGTATTGTGAATTCTGGCAATACTCACTTGTCATCTCTTTCAAGACAGTGCACTAAGATTGGTAATATTCCTGATTTTATTAGGTCGTCAATGGGTGGATTGCGGTCACTGGACAGCAGCTTCCTGTGCAGAGAAATGGAAAAAAAACCAAATTATAGAGAAATCCTGCCTGGAAAGGAGCAGGGAATTGTTTTATCCAGCTTTTCCCTCCAAAAGAAATCAGTGCTGCCACAAGAGCAGGTCAGTAAAGGCTTCCTGTGCTTCAGTTTGGGAATCTCCAATGGAGCCCCAACAACCAAATTCCTTCCCAAGTGTTTCTCTCCTCCTCCCAAAGACCCACAGGATTTGTTTCCTCCTCTAGAAGTGAAAATAATCCCCCAAAGTGAAATTATTGAGCCACTGGAAAAGCAAATCCATTACATCCACTGGCCATTTCATTCCATGTTTTCTCCCCTTTGGAAGTTTATCACCAGTCAGGAAAATAAAAGATCAGAGTTATTCAGTTCCAACTCCTACAGCTTCTTCCTTCTCCACACAGCAAAGGAGACACTCAGCTCTTCCTGCACTTAAAGCCAAAGATTTTACAGTCCTTTAAAAGTATTTCACTCTGTGAGAAACATCAAGTTTGCACCAAATAAATCCAGGTATTTACATCTAAAGAAAATCCGCACTACTTAAAAGGTCTGTTTATTCTGATTTCTTTAAACTTCTATTTTCCTTTTAAAAAATCAATTAACACAATTTCACTTAAGCTAGATAACATTTTCTAAGCTTAAAAGCATGATAAAATAAGAATAAAATCAGGATATTTGAGCAAAGTGTGTTCTTACCTTGCTGCCTGCACAGCACTTAACTGAATACCCTGGTTGTCACTTGAAGCATTCTAAAATAAGAAAAATTAGATTTTTCACACATCTGTCATCATGCCACAAGGAATATTCAAACAATTGTTTTTAACTGTTTTTACCTGTACTATTGCCTCCAAAGAAGTGTTTTGCTAGAAAACAGAGACAAAAAAAGCAGTTAGAAATTTTAAAATTCCAAAAGTCTTTTAAATATGCAAAAAGAAGAAATTATTGTGAGTTAATTCTTACCACTCTAAAGTCCCCATCTACATCAGAATCTTCACAGATATCCTCATGAGGAACATTCCTTCTCTTTAGGAGATGCTCATCTCTTTTGTTCTTGAAGAGAAAAAAGATGGAATACCTTTAAAACCTGGATTTTGGGGGGGGTTGGGGTGTTAGGAAAGGAAGAGAAGCTTCTGTTTCAAACAACCCTAAATACACCATCACTGACACTTATATTTTCCAAAAAAAGTTGGAAAGGATTGCACAGAGAAACTGCACGTTTTGGAATTCCTCCTAAAAAATCCTGCACCCAACTTGTGCTGGAGGTTTGATGTGCACACATCCATCAACATTCCAAGATCATTTCTAACAGGACACACAAATTCCCAGATTTCCCAGACCAAACCAATTCCAGTTGTGATTTCTTTTTTCCAACGATTCCAGTGTTACCTTCACACTGGAATCAAGACTTATTTGTAAGAAAATAACTTTCCACTGCAGATGAGCAGCAACAGCTGATTTTCAAAGGAAAAAAGCTTTTTATAAATCTTTAAAAACCTCTGGAAGTGCAAGAATGATTCCCTTGATTAGGTTACAAATAAACTCTTGGTTTTCAGGACAAAAGTTGTGGAACTCCCATAACTTCAGGACTTTTGAGTTTTTAACCAAAACTCTTATATTTTAGTGAAAGTCAAATCCCATTTGGTGAGAATAATATAGAATAAAAGAATAATAATATAAAATAAAAGAATAATAATGCTGGGTCATCTCACCTTTCTCAATTCCACAACAACTTCATTTCTTTGTCTTCTCATAGTCTGGAAAGAATCAAGATCAAAAAACATCATAATCTGAATTTAGATCAATTTTAAAAGTTCTTGTACAACTATTTCAGTTCATGCACTTTAAACTTTTACACTTGGGGTTTAATCTTCATTATCAAAATAGAAATCTACAGAAAATGGAAATAACTACAACATTTCTGTTATTTCATAGGAAAGCACTCTCCTAAGTCATCATGTTGAGGAAAAAAAGGAATTAGGAATAAAACCATGTCTTTTAAAGGCAAAAATTGAAGAGTTGTGCATAAAACAGCATCAAAAGCATTAAAAAGATAGTGGCAATCTAATAGTAAAATAACTTTAGAAACAAGCTCAAATTAAGAGACCCTGCAAGCAGAGTTGAGTTCCAGAACTGCTATTTATAAATTAAAACCTTTGACATTCTAAGAGCAATTTTTTTTTGTCATTTTCTCTACAGCTGCCATTGACAGTATTCAGGAAAAACTCAATTGTAAATACACATAAATTGGTTTATTGCTGTTTGTGCTGCTGCAGTGAAAACAGAGAAATAAATCAGTCTGGAGTGATTTCATTCTACACTTTGAACTCTATAGTGAATGAAACAGCAAAATTCCAAACAATTCCATTTTTATTGTGACAGGGAAAGCTGCAAGTCCCCGAGCACAGGACAGAAGGAAAAGGAACCTCCTGAACAGCAAGGAGATCTGAAGATCAGCAGTCAAACCTCACTTGCCAATCATTATTATTTTTATCAAAAAGAACTTGCAGTTCATCAGATCAAATTTCAGCTGAGCACGACACTGCAGCTCCTCAAAGGAAGGAGCCACAAGAAAAATGTTCAAGATAGGAAAAAAAGTGGAAAAGAAGGGATGCAGAATTTTTCTGCATGCAAAGAGGCAGAACTGTGCATGGTCTGAGGGGAAAACCAGCATCCCCCCAGTGAGAGCTTCTGGAAAAGGGAAAGTGCCCAGAGCAGCACTGGGAAGAGCCAGGACAGAGGAGCTCACTACAATTGCTGCCAGCCTGGCACTGCCCTGGAATGCCCAAACCCCCAGACAATGGATGCAGCTCTGAGTGAAGGCAGCAATCACTCTGGGGATATTTCTCTGAGCTCCAGGAGAAGCTGATCCACTGCTGGATCCCACCCAGCACTTCCAGGCTTTGCAAAGATGCAGCAAATTTACACCTGACTTAGGGACTGCAGGCTCCTGCTCTCAAGTGCTCAGTGGAGTTCCTCCAAACTCTACATACCTGGCATATCCAAGACGAAAATCATGTGAGGAAAGCCTCTGATAATCAGATTGCAGAACTGTGCCACGCCCCTGATGATCTCACAGCACTTTTAACACCTTCCTAAAGCACAAGCCAATAAAACCAGCATTCCCACCCAAAAGCTGCCCTGGGAGAGGGATGGCTCTTCCCAGAGCCCAGGGATGACATTGCTTGTCACAGCAAAGCTGGTGCTGACACAGGAAGAATTAAGTGGGACCAAAACAAATATTACAAGAAAAAAAAAAAGCCTCAGATGTGTCATTTAGAAAATTCTTTACTTGAAAAATCCTATCTGCAGTTGATCAGACTTTAAAAGATTCTCTGCTGGGACAAGAAGAATGTTCTCCCTCCCTCCACAAGCTGACAGGCTCTTGCCTGAATTCCTGCCTGCACACTTTGGAATCACAAAAGCCTTCACATGAAAGACAAGCCACCAGTGAAGTCACTCTTTAAGCACAATTTACCAAAACCAAATCCACTAAAATCACTCTCTGTGTCAACAGTCTGCTGACACAAGAGTTACAGGTCAGCCTGGCACTGCTCATCCTCTGAGGAAGAGGAAAAGCACAACAAACGAGAACTGAAGCCAGCTCTGCCACGGGATTTCCCAGGATCACCACCCCAGCTAGAGATGGAATAGTTTGGAGAAAGTAAAATGCCAAGCAGAGTCAAGATCAACTCGTGCTGCCTTTTGGAAAACAGCTCAAAGGGCAGAGATGAGGGATGGTGGGGTCTTGGCACGTGGGGAATTATTCCTTCTGCTCTGGGGGAGATCTGAGCTGGAAACCACTGTCACCAGACAGGGTTTGAAAGCAGAGTTCAGCATGGCCTGGGAAGGGCTCCAGTCGAAAAACGTGCACCACTCTGTCAGGAATTCACGTGGCTCTTTCAGTCACTGGACCCTGTTTGTCATTTGCTACATCAAAAATCAAATGATCTGATCTATTTCTGTCGCCTGTGATGGCCACCCCTCCATCCTCCTTTTTTTAATTATATTTAGTTTCAGATTTATCATAAGGGCTATTTCTGACCATTAGTCATGACTGAGCCCTTCAGCTTATCATTAAAATCTCATGTTAGTGATGCCTGCAGGATCCTGAGACATTCTGGGGGTTTTCACAACACCATGAGGAACATTCCAAGGGATCCACCAGCCCTTCCCAAACACACCTGGAATGGGACCCCAAACACACCTGGAATGGGACCCCAAACACACCTGGAATGGGACCCCAAACACACCTGGAATGGGACCCCAAACACACCTGGAATGGGATCCTGCCCCCTGCTCCTTCCCTGAAGGGATCAGGAACTCCGTCTGTGGTCACTCCTGAGTGAGGTTTTTTTTTGTTTTTTTTTTTGCTGGTATAAAATACTCCACCCCATTTCTACACCTCCAGCAGGAAGGTGTGACAGCACAGGAGTTAACAGTAGGACTTTGAGTGCTCCTCTCATGCAGGGAATGGTTTCCAAAGGGACATTGTTTCTGTTGGGGAACTGCAAAGTCAACAGTTACTGTAAATAACAAATGAGTTGGTTGTGCCATCCTTCCTTCCTTCCCAGGAAGTTGCTACCAGCACCAGTGTGGTCTGGGATTCCACATAAAAACAAAAGACACCCCACAGGGAACAGAAATGTAAAAACAGATTACTTTTCCTCAGTTATAGCCAGTGATTCAGGCCCTAGTCCATCCATTATTCCCCTCCTACACAAATCCTATCTCAATTCCAAACTGGAGCAGTGAAATCTGCTCAAGACCACTGATAAAAATGCTCTGGGATCAAAAAGCCAACCCAAGATACCCCCAGAAATCACATCTCAGCACCACTTCCCACTTCAGAATGAAAATGGGAGTCTGAGTTCCAGAGAAAAAAATAAAAATCAATATGACACTACACGTGCTACCAGCCCCATTTTTCCTGGAGAAGCTGTGCATGGCAGAGAAAATGCCTTAAACAAATATCTCGGTATCATTTGGAAGTGACAAGATGGATGAGCTTCACCAAAGAACTCCAAGTCAGCTTAAAGGAGCCTATTTTTATCTCACTGAGTGAAATTCCTGCTCTCCTTCAGTTCTTCCATATTTAATCCCAAGCTGACTATTTTGTGTGGGATACAGAAAGGGTTGAAAAGCTCCAAAGTACCTGCAATATTTAATATATCTCACACCACCACCTTTCCTTCACTCCCCTGGAACTTCCTTGGTATTTTGTAATTGGTATTTTTAAAGTCCAGTGAATGATGCTGGCAACTCTTAAAATCCTGACATTACTGATCTTCAAGCATCTTGATGCAATGGCTGCTCCAAAATTAGTTTTGAAGTGCTCTGCATCACAGAATTATCATCATTTCCCTTCATGCATCTCTCAATTGCAGAGCAGAAATCTCTATTTAACACCTCTCCTGTGCTGGCACTGCTCAAACAATCCTTAAATCTCCTGCCCAGCAACACAGGTGAGAAAAGATTCAGCAGATTCTTCTAGGATTTCCAGAGAAATAAAATAAAATGCAGGAGATATTTTTTATTTCATTAAAAAAAAAAAAAAAATCCTAAATGTCAGTCAGATTGCAATGCTGCAGCAGGGAACAATCACCAAGAGAAAATGAAATGTTGAATCACCAGGTGAAAGAAAATGAAGCAAATAAAACACCCCAAAACTCTGCAAACCCTCCCAAATCAAGACCCCTAAATGCAGGACTAAAAAGGCATTATTGAAACCCAAATTCTTCCCAATACTCTAGCACAGACACAATGAACAATTTGCACTTATCTGGCCTTTGTATGGTAAAGATCTGGTATTTAATTCCAAGATCTGTGGCATTAAAAATTAAGCTTGGCTGGGTGTCAGCACAGCCATCCCCACAATAAAATTTCTTTCTCATCCAAGGGAAAAAAAAAAAAAAAAGAAAAAAAAGAAAAGCTCAAGTAAAACCTGTTCCTCCCTGAAGACACAAGATGAAAAAAGTCACCTTACCCTGCTCCCTAATGGATAAGTATTTGCATAATTTAATATCAGAGTCCAGATAAACCCTTCTTCAAGTCAGATTTTGGGGTTGGAGGTTAAACAGAAAAACTGTGGCCACTTCTGCAGTTTTTAAGGCTGTTCTTTGTGCTGAACCAATTCTGTTTTTCCCCCACAGCTCTAGAATCTTGAAAACCCTAAAAAAATGTTGCAAGCACTGACCAGAAATCTTAAATTCCCCCCAGAGATGCTGCCTCAGCTCCAAATGACTGCTCTCCCACTATTAAAAACTTGATTACTCTGTGTATTCCTTTGAGCAGGAGCAGAAATCAGGGAAAGGACAAGGAATTCTTGGAGACTGCTGGTCCCAGTGAATCCCTCTATTCCCAGTGTCACCAATCTATCATCTCCAAACACATGGCAGCAATTATTCACAACGTGCCAGTGCAGGAAATGTTTATCCAAGACTGCAACATATGAAGGAATTTTGTTAAATGTCTTATGTAAAACAGGTGCTTGTGTTGGGGTTTGTTTTCTTTTTTTTCCCCCTTTTTTTCCCAAGCATATTGGGAAAAAAATAATATCAAAGTCCAATTTTAAGTATCCAAAAAGGTGAATAAATGTTTGTTACTTTAAGGGATAAAATGTAGGAAATTCCCTAATTTTGGTCAGAAAGACAAGAACTTCCTGTGAATATGTAAAACCTGGAAGGCAAGGACAATGTGACAGGAACTGCTGGCACTGGAACTGTCAATGGGCTGATCTGAGCACATGGAATTAAGAGATAACATTTTTAGGAAGTTTGCAATTCACAACATGGCAACCTTTCCTAAACCCTAAAAATCCTTCCATTTGGCATTCACCAAAATTAGGGTGATTTCTTATTTCTCTAGGGGCAAACTGTCGTGGAAAATTTTTTTAAAAAAATGATGGGTTTTGTAAAAACAACCCAAGGCCAACCAGAATTTCAGCGGAGATAAAAAGGGGGAGGAGTGAAGGAGATAAAGATCAACTGTTGGCTTCCTCCTGTGAAATAAATCCACAACTTTCTGCCCAAACAGCCCTGCAAGTTGGATTTTGGGGGTGTCCTGCCCCAGGAGCTTGGCTGAGGGTGGGCACCACCAACTGCCTCAGCCTGATGGCCAGTGTGATGTGTAAGCAGTTAATGAGCTGCAAGGACAGCCAGAAGCCTGAGCTATTGTATGAAAAATAGCCCAGCACCGTGGTTATTTTAGGGAGCAGGCGTGTGCTCCAGGATTTGCTGGATAAATGTCACTCTCTAAAATTTAGCACGGCCCTGCAGTGGGTTTGGGCTGTGGAAAAAGGTGTTTAAATGCTGCAGCAAATAATAATAATAAAAAAATTACTGAGGAGCTTGCCTGCCTTCTGACACACTCACACGTGGTGTTACCTGTGTGTCCATCTTGAACCTTCCCTGTTTCAGCCCTTTTCCCTTCAAATTCTGCACCAAAGCACCCAAATTCCAGCCTGTGTCTTCCCATGAATCCCACTTTTCACTGTAACAGCACATTCTGTGTGCATTCCTAAAGATGCCTTCCTAAAATTGTCTACTCAATAGTAACAAAATTTACATTAAAAAAAAAATTAATATCTAAGGCAAGAGGTTACCAACCAACCTCACAACTCTGTTAGCAAACAGAGCAATTAATTACTCCCACTCCCAGTATCTTTGCCAAAAGTTTGGCCATAATTAAATAATGAACTGTTTTATTAATCTAATTGGACATGTTAAAAATCCAGGTGTTGCAGACTTCTGGGAAACCTGGCTGATGTCTTAATTAATACAGGGACATAAAGGAGTTTTTACTTTTGAAACACTGGAATGCCTTCACATAAAAGACTGGAATATTATGGAAACGAGGTTAGTATAAAACAGCCACGAGAATGCCAAAATCCTTGTCCAGAATCCTGTACAGTGCTCCAACCAGCACTCCTGGCCGAGTGTTTAAAGGTGAGGATTGATACCTAGTTTTAAAATTTGACAATTTCCCAAGGAAACCCCAAATTAATTATGCACCCTTGCTGTGTTTAGGAAGCACCTTCACAGCTCGAATAATTGAACCACCAAAAAGTTCAGGGGCTCTGTGCTGCAAGCCAGAGCTGCTTCTCAACTATGTGAGCAAAAAAGAGAAATACAAAAAAATTTAAAAAAAAAAAAAAAGGAAAACAAATCTATTTTTTTTAATTAAAAAAAATCTTGCTACGAAGC
>VWZS01007820.1:69291-84539 GCA_013397075.1 Rhabdornis inornatus
GGGGGGGAAACAGGGGCAGCCTCGCTCTGAGCGCCAACGCCCATTGGCTGCGCCCCGCGCGCCCCGCGGCCAATGGCGGCGGGGAGGGAGAGGGCGGGAGCGGTGACGCAGCGCGCGGGAAGGGGGAGGGAAGGAGGAGCCGCCTCAGCGCCGCCGCCATCTTGGGTGGTGGGCGCTGAGGGGAGGGGCGGCGGGACGGGCGCTCCCCGCGCCTGCGCTGCTGCGGGCCCGGCCGCGAAGGGTCGGTTTAATCCGTTCCGTGTGGAAGTTAACATTTTAATCCTTTCCTCTGCTATGCTTTCCCTTCGCTGCCCTTATGGAGCCGGCAGTTAACAGTTTAATCCTTCCGCTTGCTGCGCTTGGCGTTCGCTCCCGTCATGGAGCCGAAAGTTAACGCTTTAATCACTCTCCCCACTACGCTTTGCATTCAGTCCTCTCACAGAGCCCAAAGCAAACAGTTTAATCCTTTCCCTCACTAAACTTTGCATTTGCTCCCATCACGGAGTCAAAAATTAATCCTTCCCCTCATTACATTTTGCATTTATTTGCATCGTGGAGCCGAAAATTAACACTTTAATCTTTCCCCTCACTCCACTTTGCATTCCCTAAGAATAATCCCCCTTCCAGCCTTTCAGAATTTTAGAGTGAAAAAAAAAAGCTGCGACAGAAACTTTTAAATTTTTGTTGAAACAAGATAAACAGTATTGAAAGCTCTAGAGATACACACTTGCAGAGCAGAGGGCATGGTAATTTTGTTCCTACTTCTGAAACTTTACCTGAAAAATAATGCACTGCCCTGATCCTGCGTGTAGTCTCTACTCAATTTTAACGATTGGAAATGAACTCTGGAAAGTCTTCCACGTTGATAGAGCTCATTATAAATTTCCATGATACTTGTTGAGAAAAATCAAAGTTATGACAGGAGATGCAGCTTCCCAAGTGGGAAAATGAAATCACCAAGTCCCTCAGAGACTGAGGAGTATCAGGAAAGAGAACTTGGTTTAGCTCCTTGGAAAAACACAATGATTTTTCAGACCGTGAGGAGCTGTGTGTTTTACCTCTATAAATCCAAAGGCTTGGCTCTAGATAGTTCTCCAAAAAAAATCCCCAAAAGTGACAGGAGCTGAGTCACCACAGCCCCATCTGCTGCATAAACGTAGCAGCGATGTCACAGCAATAGGAGGAATTATTATTGTCACAGCAATAGGAGGACCCCGTCAATTAGTCAGGGTTAATTAGTGCTGATGGAATTCCATATAGGCATGGCTTGTCTAACTGTATGGAAAACATTTTGTCCAAACCTGGTGTAGGGAAAGCAGCTCTTTCACATCCTAATCTGGGTGGACAAAAATTACAATTTCTTGATTACAGCTATTTACTTTTTAAAATGTAATGCAGATTTTCCATGTAGTAGTGTTGTAGAAGATTACATAGAGATAAAATTTTAAAAATAGTATCTTTAGTTAGTGCTCTGTTTCATTTAAAGGCTGAGAGAGTTAGGATTGCTCAACCTAGAGAAGAGGAGGCTCCAGGGAGAGCTCAGAGCCCCTTCCAGTGCCTAGAGGGGCTCCAGGAGAGCTGGAGAGGGACTTTGGACAAGGAGTGGAGGGACAGGACACAGGGAAGGGCTTTAAGATGAAAGGGCATAGGTTTAGATTAGATATTAGGCAGAAATTTATGATGAATAATGAAATTGGACTCTGGTACTACATGTTCCATTCCTGCCCAGTGATCAGAACTAGTCAGAATATGATGGTAAAAAAAACCCAGTGTGTAAGAACCAGCCTGGAATTTTATGAAAGGAAATAAACCCCTTTTATTCCATCACCACCTTTTCCATGTCTCTGTTCCCCCAGACGTGCTCATCCCCTCTCCACCACCTCCCTTAGCACGGAGTGACCACTCAGGGTGGCCTGGGAAGGATGGAATTGGAAAGGCAGCACATCCTGGCCTGACCCAGTGCCCAAACCGGCACCAGTGACCTCGCAGGGAAATCATCCCTCTGCTGCCCTTCCCTCCGTGCTCTTGGAAAAACACTGAGCGAGTCAAGGGGCTGAGCAACAATCCTGCTCCCTTCTGAGCAACCACTTGAAAATAACTGAGAATCACCCCGGAGAACCTTCCTCCAAATCCAGACCTGTCTGAAAATCACCTTGCTGCACCACCAGGTCTAACAGCCCGTTTCCTTTCTGTGTAACTCCATATAACAATACCCAAACCATGCTTTCCTCTTGCTTAATTATGAAGGAAGACAATCCTTCACTGGTATTCTGATCTGGTATCATCCAAAGAATAATTTATATTGTGACTTCACTGTAGACATAATCAGAGATGAATCAAGTGCATTTTGTGTAACTGTAATCTAATTAAGCTGCTTGGCTCTCAGAGGAACAATTACCACACTATTTTTGTTTGATTTTACCTCAGGTCCACAGTGCAAAAACATCAGAACAATTTTGAAGGGTAGACCAGTTCCCCTCTGAATCCTTGATCCAGTGTCACTGGGCTGTCTTTAAAAAAAAACCCAAACTGGATATTTTCATTCTGAATGAGTTTTTCTTACTAAATGTAGGTGCCTACAACATAATAAATTATGCATAAAACACAAATTCTCGTGGTATGATGCTGTTCAGACTTCATGTGATGCTACAGAACAAAGCTCTGCTTCTTTGATATTTTTTGCATATTTTTTAGCTTGGAAAATAATAATGCAAATATAAAGCTGGGAATTAGGCTCTGCTCGCCTTCCTATCCTTCCTCAACAGATAGATTTGTTTTACAAAGAGTTTACATTTTGTTTATAATTCACAATTTGTGAATTTTGCACCTCATTATGCAATTAGAAAATGTTTAATTCCCAGTTTATCTTAAACGTCTCTTTTGAGTAACAGTGTGAATTGATCTGAATGCTTTTACTAAAANACTTAAAAAATAATTCCTTAAATCACTCAGTGCGATAATTCAGGTCATAACTACTTCATAATGAGTAGCATACTGACTAGGAAATATATAAGATATATAAAATATATTTACTAAATGTACACTTAGGTGAAAGAAGCTCCTGCTTTCCATAGGCCTGTCTCCCTCCTATAAGAAACAAAATGTTATGTAAAGCTGCAAAGATTTGTGTTGCACACAGAAAAATGCTCATTAATCCTGGGGTTTATACAAATGGAATAGCTGGTATTAACAAAGGAGCAGCCCACTGCTGGGAGGATATTTTATAATAATCTTTCAGCTGTGTGCAAACCCAGACTTTTGCAAGAGACAGGTTTGAAAGGGATTTTTGATGGGAGTTGGCTGAAGTGCTTTGGATGAGAGTAGGAATGAAAGATTTGGCCCACGGACACTGGAACAGCTCTGCTGTGCTCACACTCGCTCAGGGGTTGCTCCCTTGTGGAGGGAACATTTTTATTCAAAAGCTGGAGAGTTCCTGTGCATGCTTCCCCTTGAGTTTATTCATCTAGAACCACTAGTTACACTGCATTCTGCCTTTTTATTTATTTTTTTTTTTTTGTAATTTAGAAAAGAAGAAGTATTTACACTTTGAGAAAAATACTCTTCAAAAAGCTACTTAAAAACTCACCTTTTAAAATCACTTTCCTAAAGTGATGGACTGTGTGGACAGAGACACCCAGAGAGCTGCAAAATTACAGCTCCAGAATCTTTTCTCTCGAGCCTGAATCCTTCTTGCTTCCCAGGCTGAGAAGCTGATGGTAGCTGCAGACAGAAAGGAAATTTCCCAAGGTGATAAATGGTCAAAAACAACTTAGAATCTGGTGAAAAACAGAGTGCTAGTCATAATAAAGATTAACACCTGTTGTTTTCCCATGGGATACATCCTGAGGCCTGCTCTCCTGGATGTTTATCCCAATTAGCCAATGAGCTGCTGTCCTGTTCTAGTCTCTCCTAACATGCTTTAAATACAAGCTCTCTGCTCAATAAAATTGGCCTTTTTTCCCTAAAAAGCTCCATGTGTGTTGTTGCTCTTTTTCCCTCTCTCTAGGACCGCAACCACAGGACTGCACAGACTTGAAAAGGAAAATCAGCTTCAAATGTTCCCAACATGACAGGATGCAAAGCCTTTCCATTCCTAACCCTTTAATCCCGTGGTGTGGGACACTGAAACTCCTGCAGCTGCTCTCGGATGTTCAGGCAGCCAAGGGGCTGCTCCTGGCACAGATTTCCTTTGGGATCTCTCCCTCATTCCCACTGTCCCTGGGCTCTGCTGTGTCCCTCCCAGCCTGAACATTCCAGATGCCTCTCTGAATGTGTAACAGCCCGTAACGAGCACCTTTTTCCTGGTTAAAAGCCTCTGGATATTTTTATTCTCATTTTTTGGGAAGCTACCGTGGGATTAGTCGTGTGATAACTCCCAAAATTCAGTGTCTTGCAGAGGAGAGGCTGCAGCACAGCTCCCAGAGGGCGAGAATGGAGGGAGGGAGTTCCTCCAGCTCCAGTGGCCCTTTGCTGATCCACATCAGCCCAACATCTGCTCCTGTGATCAGGAAATCAGCCCAGGGCTCCCACATGACACCGAGCAGGAGCCAGGCAGCTTCAAATGAACGAGCAGAGCTCCAGAGCTGCCTCTGCAGGAGCACAGCCTGCTCTGATCTCAGCCACTGCTTTAAATCACTTTTTATTTCTTATAACATTCGATTGAGGGATTGCCTTTAATTTACATTGGTATGTTTGCTACAATTCAGCCTGTAAATATTCAGTTTTTAATGTGCTAAATCAATAGACTTGCAGACAAATTTATAGGTCATGGTGTGACCATTGGCAAAAATGTTCCCTAATACCAGAGCTGGAGTAGATCCCAAAAATCCATCAGCTGCAAACAGCCCAAGAAGAAGAGGAATCAATCCTCAATCAGCAGATTGTGGAGCTGCACTTCCCTGCTGCTTTTCCTTTCCAACACAATTTCCTATTACAGGAAAGAGAAAAGATTTGTTTGAGACAAAAAGTGAAGAAATGGTTACTGAGATGAACCATGGCAGTGTGCCCTGCAAGATCCAGGGAAGTGGTTTTTCCATGTTAAAATAAATCCTTGTTAGAACAAATCCCACCATCCAGCTGATGGTGACAAAAAAAAAATGCTTCTGTCTCTGCTGGTTTGGGGTGAGTTCAATGATATTTCTAAAAGGAAAGGAAAACTTCTTATCTGCTGGCAGGTCTGGGAACTCCAGGATTCTGGATCCTGTTCCACTTGACTGCAGGAAGAGAATTCCTTAATTCCTCAGGTTTCCAAATAGAAGGCTGATCATTGGAGCTGTATTTGAAAAATTAATCTACACAACTCAGATAATTAAATGGTGTGAAGTGTTAGGTGATGTGTTTAATATTGCATATAGAAACACTGATAGGATCGTGAAAACAGAGACATTTTTGGGAGCATCTCAGATTTAAACTCTCATTTTTGGCTGTTAACACTTACAGGGAGCAGAGTTTAGCTCATAAAACAGCATCAAACCCAAGATGCAACAAAAATGTAAATGTCCAGATGCAGCTTTCTATTGTCAGTGCTGTGTCTCAGGCTTGTTTTGAAAGAAAACTCAAATCCATGACTGAATAAGGAATTTTGAAAGGCTCAGGGCTTGGTATTGAGCAGAGAAATGAAAATACTCCGAGTTTGCATCTCTCTTTATTCTGCTGTAATGGAGAAAATGAGTGCTCTGAGCAGCAGCACTAACGAGGCCCATTCTCCCAAGGCTCAGGACTGAGATTTCCTTGATTTTCTGCTGTCTGATAAATGGTAATATTTCTGTTCAGCTTTTCTTTTGAGGGGGAATAATGGGCACATAATTTTCCTGAATTACACAGCATTTCAGCAGCTTCAGGAATCTGTGTCTCTGTCAGATCACTGAGATAAACCCTTTCTTTTAATGCTCATTATTCCTCTTTATATTCAAATCTGACTTTACTTATGAACTAGTAACCAGGGCTCTTCTAAACCACAACCAACTGCACGTGGAAAAAAATGGGAATTCCAGTTTAGAAATCTGCTTGTTTGGGCAGTTTGGACATCACTCATTGTTAGGAATTTTCAGTGCCACAAAGTTGAAACTTCACCTTAATGCATGATGAAAACAAATGTGGGCTTTACCTAAACACCAGCAAATTATATTTATATTTATATTTANTTTTTAAATTGAAAAGAATGGCTGAAAATAAACCCATCGGTGCCGTAATGAGGCAGATTTCGTTTTTAAAAAAGCGATTTTTAGCTGTGTGGTTTAAGCCTCTCAGAGAGTTCCGGGGCTCCTCTGGTCTCAGTTTGAATTTTCAACTCGATAGTTTCGTTTTGACGAGCTGCAGGAAGCCTCACACACCACAAGATGTCTCAGCGAGGAAACACATTTTGTGCAAGTATTTTTCACGAATATTACTCAGTTTTCTGGTGTTTGCCTTGGGTTTTCCTTGGTGCTTGACAGGGGCTTTTCAGCAGCACACGGGGAAGCAAAGCCTGGACAAATTTAGCCGTCAGCGTGGGCAATAAATGATATTTTAAATAATCAGTGATCCAAATGACTCAGTGGAAAACCTCAAGCTTCAAAAAGGAAAGGCTCAATGAAGGTGATGGCTAAGAAATTTTCAATTTTCCCATGTAGGTTAAATGGAAGAGTTATTTGAAACTATAATTAATTTCCACAATGTTTGACTTTAATATGTTAAATATTTTGAACTATTCATGCTCAGGGTTAATCCTGTTTAGAGTTACTATGAGGAGACAGTTCTTTGCAGAATATTTTCTCCCAAGTGACATCACCTTTGGGGCCTGATATTATTTTATCTATGAAACTGCTGCCTTCAGCACTGAACGTTCAGCGACAGCCAGGGAAGTTCCCCCTGCGAGCACCAGGAGGGTTTGCACACATGAAATGTTGATTTTAAAAGAGAAGAAGCCTCATCTTTTCCACCAGAGTGCAAAGTTAATGGCTGGGATTTTTTTTTTTTTCTTCCTATTGCTTTGTGTATCTACAACACATATCTGTACTTTGGCCTGAGAATTTTCTAGCTTATTTTTTTTTTCACTTCCCTTTTTTGTGGTATTGCTGTCATTTATCTTACCCCAGTGCCCCTCCAAATTAACTGCTTAAATTCTTCTTCTGTAATTCTTTCTTTCTTTTTTTTTTTCACCTTTTCAGAGAATTCAAGCTGTTTGAATACTCACGTGCACATAAGGATTGTGTGACCACCTATAGACATTTTAGGTAAATCAAACGCTGTTTGTTAATCCTCAACAAAGGAAGAAACCATGCGAATTCAATCCAGAATTATTCCCTTGTGCTGGGAAAGGCATCCAGCCCCGAGCCACCCCATGAGGAGCCAGACATTCATTTATAATCTATTAATTAAGCTGTTTGCAGAATGCCTTTATGTTTTGTGTTACATCCAAGTGATAGGAGTGATTTTCACAGCATGGCCCTGTAAGAAATAAAACTTCTCTGACTTCTTAAGGGAAGGTTGAGAGACTCAAATTCTTTCTTCAGTGATAAAGGTGTGTGCTTTAGATAAAGGAACTAAAAATTATTGATTAAGGCACAGTTACCCTTTAACAAGCAAGCAGAATTTCAGAGGAGATTGGCCTTTGGATCGATAAAATCATTGCTGCTGTTGCTGAAACCAAACAGAGCCAGATGGTTTATTAAACTCACAAAATTACTTATTTTTGCAGCTATTTTGCCAGAATCACGGTAATACAAAGCCTAGAAACTTCTCATTGGCCAGGCAAATAAAAAGGGTAAAACAAAGTAAAAACAAGTCAACAAAAGGTTACAAAAAAAAAGACCAAAAAAAACCCCCCAGAACAAAAAGATGATCTTTGCACCAATAAAAGCACCTTGTAAGATGAAAACATACAGGGAGAACAAGGAAATAATAAAAAATCTTAATCAAAAGCCACGGCTCATAAAGCATTGTCAGGACATTTGCATCGTGGGAAAGGAGAGCTCTGAGGAAGGACCTGACAGAGAACAATGAAATGGGGATTTAAACGTCTTCAGGTCACTCCAAGCACGAGGAGTGGCTGAGAGCAAACCCAAAAGTCCAGGGGAAAGCTGACAACGAGAGCAGGGCAGCTGGCACTGCCAGCACTGCCACTGGGGAGGGACAAGGACAAGGGTAAAGAAAGGGAGGGGACACAGAGGTGACAGGGCTGAGGTGTCTCGGTCCGAGTGCCACAAACACATCAGGGATGAGCAGGAGCAGCACAGGAGCACGGAGCTCAGCTGTGGAACAGAATATTGGAGAATCTGCAGCACGAGGAATGCTCAGCTTGCTAAAATCCCCTGCCTTCAGAATGTGCCTGGGCTCGTTACTGTCCATGAATTTCCATTTGCAAATGGTCCCTGCAGTGTGGTGTGTGCTCAGAGCCTCCACCCCCCAGAATTTACATCCCAAATTACAGCGAGCTGGCTAACCCAGGCTGTGGGATCTGAGGAGATGGATGTCCAGAATCCAAACTGGATACTTCAGCTAATTAAAGTGGAGAAAGCCTGATTGTAGCAGCACAGAACTCAGCATGGCCCATTTACCTGGGGGAAAAAAAACTTTTCAATGTGCACACAGCACTTCAAAGCCGTGCTGTCTCCTTTGCAGCACTTGGAACTCGTTTGACACAGGAAAGTCTTTCCTTTGGTTCAGTTACTTCTCTGAAACGAGATGGCACGAAAACATTTTGAGTTACAGCAGTTATGTGATATTGGAAAAGCCTTGCCCTGCATTCCTTAGAAACTACACTCCTGGACTCTAAATCATTGGACACTTGTGTCCCAGGCAAAGCAGGAGGGAGTGCTGCCATCCAAATTTGCAGTGGTTTCTTCTGCTGCTCCACACCTTCCCTTAAAATGGCATTTCATCCCCATTTCACCCCACTGGACCCATGGTCAACGAACTCCACGAGTTATTCCTGAACTCAGAAGCCTCAATGTGGCTTTAAACCACAGGGATCTTATCAAGGAACGGCCAACAGGACAGGTCCCATCCTCTGGGTCTGTCAGCTTTTAAATGGTCCCAGCCAAACACGTCTCTTTGAGAGGGTCCTGCAGGCCTTGGGCTTCAGATCCTTCTCTTTTTGTACTCCACTTGTTTTGTCCTGTTGACTCTTCTGCCAGCACAAAGGAACAGCAAACTCTTCAAGGAATATGAGCAGACACTGAAGGATTTGAGCCCTTTAGCTACAGAACACCTGCAGTGCTTCTGCACAAGACTGCCAGAACACAGCAATTCAAAAATGCAGAACAGCAGCGTGAGCTGACGAAAAAAATTCCCAAATTTGAAGCAAAATAACCAGCGGACCCCAACAAACATCTGACCCCAACTCTTCAAGGCTTTTCATCCCATGAAAAGCTTTCAGCTCCCAGACTTCACTGCCTCAGGGCTCTTCAGATTCTGATTTCTCACCATCTCAAAGCATCCAAAACCCTTCAAAAATCCTAAAAGTTTCTTAGTGAGCGATCTGTAAAAATTCTAAATAGTAAGATAAGCCAAACTTATCCAGGAATAAATTCTCCTGGTGCTGCAGGTTGGATTTTAGCACTGGTAGAATTCCTGAAACACCAAGACAATTCTGCTCATGGTGTTCAGCCAAGCAGGATGGAGCTGGAAAACACCTCTGGAACTCCCTGGGTATTGATTTCCCCATGGAACATGTGATGGGACCAGATATCCAACAATTCCCTTCCTAATGAGCCTGTGCTCAGAGCTCAGCCACAATTCCCTTCCTCTGCACCTTCCCGCCCTGGCAGCTTCCCAAACACCTTCCCAAAATTTTGCTGAGTGTCAGGGAGGTTCTTTGCTCCAGGTGCTTTGGAGCAGTGCATTCCATCCCTGTCTCATCCTGAGGAAGCCCCCGATGCTCTGCTGATCCAAGCACGATGGAAAAGCCCCGGAGCAGAGGAACTCATTAAGCCCTGGCTCTGATGGAACATTTATCTCCATGGGGATCAGTCTTTTGTACCTCATCAGCCTCGCCTTTAAGGGCTGGTCACTTTTCTCTGTCTCACTGAGTTTTTTAATTAAACTTTCAGGCTTTTAATTCCCCTGAGAACCTCCAAACCAGCTTGACTGATATTTATTTTAAACCTTTAAAACGATTCCAAGAGGTTGGGGTCTCCTCGGGCAAATATAACAGGCATGCCTTCACTTCTCTGAGAAACCAAGCTCTTAGAAAATGCAATTTTGAAACACTTGATATTCTATAAAGTGAATGGAATTGAGTTTATTCCTTTCCTTTGAAGCATAATGTAAAACATTTCTTCAAGTTGATGTGAGTGTCATTTAGTGTAATTTGATAACCTGCAGAAGGGCCTGTGTGCCTGAGAGCTTATTCTCATTTTTCACTGCATGATCTGGTCTATTTTATGACTTTATTTCTCCCTTCAGAACTTGCTTCTTGGCTAATTAGAGACCCTGGTGCACCCTCATTAAATCTCTCAGGAATGTTCCTCCCTGAGGAAGTCCTGAGGCCACAGAACTAAATTCTGCTTTATAACAGACACAGGATTAGATTAAAAGAATTCACTCTATAGCAGACACACGCAAACATTTATAAATGCATTGATATGAAACATCACATTTTAAACATTGAATTGTTTGGCTTGGAAAACCAACATTAATGACTTTTAAAGATCTTTTTAGGGACAGAAGATGATATTTTCTATTGAGCCCAAATCATCAGAGCAGGCAATGAGAAATCCAGACACTTGCTCTGCTTTTAGCAAGAGTCTCAGCATGACTCAGGATTTAGCCCCTGGTAATTAATTAGTCTCAGTATTAATAATAGCTTCTACTGAGAAATTTCCATTTGTTTACTATTTCAGCAAATCCACCTGATGATTTTTTTGGTCTTTGAATAACCTGTGCATGACACAACAGGGTATGTCTGGGTGATTTTATTGCTGCTTCACCCTTTTATAACTCGACAATCCTGTCTGTTTATTAGTAAGAATGAAATGTAAACTTCCTGCTTCCCACCTACCTATACTTGGTATAATCCTGGAACAAAAAACTGTGAGCACAAGAAGACCCCTGCCCCAACTTTTCCAGAGCCCAGGGCTGGGAATTCACCACAAAACCAACAGGATTTAGCTCTTCCCTGGCTGATGACTCCTGGAAGGAGGGCAGTCCAGGAACAAGGGCAGCAGCACGTGGATATCTGGGACAATGGCAACGTCACAGCCTGGAGCCAGCTCTGGAGCCAGGCCCTGTCTGGGGCTGGGTCAGGAGCTCATCCTGCTCCTCACAACCTCTCTGCAGGAATGGTTCCTGGAGTGCAGAAACAGCCAAACTCTCTTGGAATTTAACATAAGTAAGAGTTGAAGCTCTCGCCCCACTCTCTTTTCAAACGAGAAACAAATCCATGTTGCTTTTCTTACAAAACAGCATTTGGTCACTGCTGACCAAATGACCCGGCTGGTTTACATCCTGAAAAAAATTTATTTGAATCTTCATTTGATTTAAGCCACTTAAACACCGCTCACCTATTTTATTTCCATGTGCTCCTCTGCCCCATTCTCAGAATTCAACTTGAATAACCCCAAGTAAATAATAAAAAAAAAAATAAAATTCTGCAGAGTCCTATCTCAGGTATGAGACATCCTATTGGGTACATCAAGTATCTGCAGGTACAACAGTAGAATTTAATATTGTCAAAGTCCTTTATAAATATTTATGTATAAAAGTTCTTCAGAATCCAGTATTTCCAGATTTAATCTGTCCAACAAAATATGTTAAGAGTCACCAGGAGTGGATGATAGAAATCCTTAAAAGCTACTGAGCTCCTTCAGGGTGGTGAAAGTCTCCTTTGACTTGCTGTACTGCCTGGCAAAGGTGGCCACTCTCTGGAGAGCCTCTGCCAGCCCTTGGCCCGTGATGGCACAGCAGGGCTGCACGTACCAGTTCCTGTCGCTGCAGTACTTCTTCATCTTGAACCTCCTGGTGATCTCCTCGGCGTTCAGAGCTCCAGGCAAATCCTGCTTGTTCGCCAGCACGACCACAGGGACGTTTTTTAGGGATTCATTCTTTAAAACGAGCTCGAATTCCCTCCTGGATTCCTCCAGCCGGTGCTTGGCAGAGCTGTCCACCACGTACAGCAGCCCGTCGGTGTCTTCCAGGAAATTGCTCCAGAGCTCTCTCATTTTCTTCTGTCCTCCAACATCCCAAAATGTCAGTATAAAATCCTTCCCTACTTCGATCATATCCACATTAAAGCCAATCGTGGGCATTGTTAGGAAAGCATCTTCATACCTGAGCTTGTAGAGCAGCGTGGATTTCCCCGCACAGTCCAGCCCCAGCATCAGGATGTTGGCCCGCTTCACTGAGCAGGGTTTGGCGTTCTGGAGGCCCATCTATCCCTAGGGGAGGGAGTTCTCTATTCCAGGGATATTCCCCCTGTTCCCTGGGGCCAGTTTGTGTGGCTGCCTTTCCCCCTGGTGAGGGAGGGAGAAGAGGCAGCTGTGAGCTGTGAGCAGTCAAACCTCTGTACAAACACACGCGGCTTTTATCGAGGTGCGATAAGGAGCCAGGAGGCTTCAGAAGGAGCACAGCTCCGTGCCAAGCCTGTGGGTGGGACTGGGATGAGTAAGGACAACCCCAGTGGCACAGGCACAAAGGTTACAGGCTGCCAACATGTTTGAACACCACATTCCCAGCACCTGCAGCCTGATCCATGGATTCTCTGATCATGGCCAGCTCCTGTCTCTGAGAGAATTCCCCTGAGCATCCACAGCCATCTGGGAAAAAAATGAGATATGAACACAAGCAGTGAGGAGGGGACGTTTAAGATTTAGGGTTTGTCCATACTTAGCAAGACACAAAATGACCAGGTAGCTGATTTATTGGTTCATCTCATCTCCCACAAACTGATCTGAGGTGATCTCTAATGTGAATTCCTGCCCATGGGTTCTGTCAAACCCTAAGAGAACTCCACTAAAACTGGGCTTTGCTCTAAGCAGCTGCCCCAGCGACTCTTCCTGCCAGGGCTATAAACTCAGGGAGTTTGTTTATGTTGTTTGTGAATAAGTTTAACTGCACCCCACAAGGTGGAGACTAAATACAGACCTTAAGGTGTGGTCACCACTGAGATCCCACTGCCTCAAATTAAAAGTTCCTGTTACCTTCATTTCGCTCGACTCCGTGGCTGCCCAATGAAGATTTCCCTCAGGAAAGGGCCAAGAAGTGAGGAAATAACCGAGTCTTCATCATATTTTTTTTGGCCACCATTCCAAGCAGTAGAATAAAACAAGAGGAGATAGAAAATTTAGTCAGCTATCAATGAATTCCTATCGACTGTTCATTTCTCTGATAGTGGATGCACGTTGGGCTGCTCTGACACATCCTGAGTACTGCAGGAGTTGCCCTTACACCCAGGAGTAATTTCCTATTTGCTTTAGAAAGTCCAGAATCAGCAAAAAGATGTAAAGGTCTTGTGGGTCCAACAAGCTGCTGACTGATAGAGCAATCATTTCAATAATTACGACATTGGTTGCGTAAAATCCACCTCAGCCCTGACAGACAAGTTATAATCTGGTTTCTCTTGAGGCTAAAAGGGTTAGACTGGGTCTAACTGGGGGCAGCAAGAGATGACAGTGACACACCCGCTGCTGCAGGTTTTTCATAGCTAATAACACGGATGGATTACGTGTAGGCTTTTTTCAGGAGCAGGTCGGGGATGTATTAAACCAGGGAATAAAGTGTTTGCATTTCTTTATAAATAAATGGACACGAATGAATTGAAAGACGGGGAGGCCGCAAACTGCAAAACACAGGGTTAACACATCAGAATTCCCTGGTGTAATTCCAATACAATATGGATATCTTGAGCAAGGCAGGGATGGATGGTCTGTCCCCAGTCACAGTTCTCTGCTCAGTGCGTGCTCCTGGGTGTTTACGATCATAAACCGGGTGTTTACGATCACAGCTCTTATCTCCTCCATCAGCCGTCACTTCAAAGCAGGGATCGAGCAGAGCCCGGCTTTTTACGAGGCAATTCTGCAGGTTTGTGACTGTGCCGGAGTCCAGACGCAGATCTTGTGATGCAGAGCAGCTTCCAGGAAGGATCCCGCGATTCTCCGGAGATCAGCCCGCAGGATGAGCTCGCTGCAGCCTCCTGCTCTCTGCAGCCTCCTCCTGCTCCCTGCTCCTGAGCTCCTGCAGCCTCCTGCTCCCTGCTCCGGAGATCAGCCCGCAGGATGAGCTCGCTGCAGCCTCCTGCTCCCTGTTCCTGAGCTCCTGCAGCCTCCTGCTCCCTGTTCTGGAGATCAGCCCGCAGGATGAGCTCGCTGCAGCCTCCTGCTCCCTGTTCCTGAGCTCCTGCAGCCTCCTGCTCCCTGTTCTGGAGATCAGCCCGCAGGATGAGCTCGCTGCTGCCTCCTGCTCCCTGTTCCTGAGCTCCTGCTGCCTCCTGCTCCCTGCTCCGGAGATCAGCCCGCAGGATGAGCTCGCTGCAGCCTCCTGCTCCCTGCTCCTGACCCCGCAGCCTCCTGCTCCCTGCTCCTGACCCCGCAGGGCACCCGAGCTCTGGAGCAGACGGACTCGCCCCTTGGCTGTGTCCAAAGGTGTGTTTGCTCTGCCGGGCTGCGGCCATCCCGTCCGTGTCGAGCTCGCCTTTCAGTTCACCTGCAGAACCGGAGTCATAAACCCGGGACAGCTGATTTAGCGCCCGCTAATGTGAGTTCCAGCATGTCACAGGAACCCTTTCCGAACAGCTCAGTGTAAACCCTGCACGCTCCCAGGCTGTCCAGGCAGGATAACCCAGCGCTGGGTCAGGTTAAGGAGGTGTGATGGATGTACTGAGCGGGCAGTGAGTGAATCCTCACTGGGGGTACTTCCAGCGGCCGGGGCAAGAAAGGGAGGAAATTCCTCTGGCCGGCCTTTGCTCTCCCTGCGCCGGAGCGAGGGAGGGAGGGAAGCCGGGGAGCCCCAGGGAAGGCGGAGGGAAGCCGGGAAAGGAGGAGGGAAACCGGGCAGGGAGCAGGGAAGCCGGGGAGCCGGAGAGAAGCCGGCGAAGGAGGGGGGAAGTCGGGGAAGGCAGAGAAAGGGAAGCCGGGGAACCAGAGGGAAGAAGCCGGGGAGGGCAAAGGGAAGCCGGGGAACCAGAGGGAAGCCGGGCAGCCTCAAGGAAGCCGGGGAAGGCGAAGAGAAGCCGGAGAGCCCCAGGGAAGCCGAGGAGCCGGAGGGAAGAAGCCGGGGAATAAGAGGGAAGAAGCCGGACACTCCAAGGGAAGCCGGGGAAGGCAGAGAGAAAA
>VWZS01007820.1:86562-105462 GCA_013397075.1 Rhabdornis inornatus
GATGGATGGATGGATGGAAGGATGGATGGATGGATGGATGGATGGATGGATGGATGGATGGCTTGGGCAAGCACTGCAAGCAAGGTGCTGGTAAAGGTAAAAAAACCCCTCTAAATAAAAACCTGAAAGTTTTGGTATATTAGAGCATTGCAAAAGTGCCTCTAGATTCGATTTGTTTTAAGTTTGAAAACGTAGAATCAGCGGCTGGTTTGTACCTTAAATGTGATCTGGTTCACCCCTGCCAGGTGCAGGGACACCTCCCATAGGCCAGGCTGCTTTAAATAATATATTTCCAAATTATTTCTGCTGGTAGCTTTAAAATTGATTTATTTTCCTATAAACTTATTATTATGATATTTAAAAAATCATTATATTAGAACTATTGGTTATTATAATTAGTAATCTTTAATGAATATGAGAATTTCCCACCTTTTTCCTGCCAAGCACATCCACGCTCCACAATCCCCTACCAGTGTGGGAGATGGATCTAAATCCCTGAGGAGCATTCTGAGCCTTTTGTTGCCTCACATTTACGGCAAAGTTCACCAGTTTTTTTTCTGTTGGCACAATCTCAGCTTGGAGGCAAATGGAAGTAATGCCCTGGAAAGAGCTGGAAAGGAAAATTGGCAGCAAAAAGGAAGTGGGGGAGCAGCTGGAAGGGCTGCACCTGCACCATGACTGAGCAGAGTGCTCAGACCTCGCTGCCTCCGCTTCCCCACTTTGCTTTAAACACTTGGAATAGGAGAAGGTGGGGATTTATTTCCCTGTGTGGTTTGGGTTTCCTGAAGGACCTAAACTGATGATTATTTTCCCAGATTTTTCCTTATATAGCAGATCAGGATTTGTCTCCAATTTTATTGGTCAGAGTGTCATGAAATCAGGCTTTTCTTCCTATAAAGAATCAAAAAAATTATAATATTTTTTCCGTTAGGCAGCCAAGAATTGATCAAACTGATCAGTTTTTACTGATTTTTTTCAGTAAATTTTTTTAAAAGTTTTTTTCAGCTTTAAAGTTGATCATCAAAATAAATGTTACTGATCTAAAATCAAATAAGAAGCACTGATACATAACGTGGGTTATTTTCAACCTTAAGTCAGGTTGATGCATAAAAAGAGAAGATTCCTAATAGGTAATTACTGATTTTGAGATTAATCAGTCCAAAATTCTTCTATTTAAATGCTTTATATAAAATTGCTTTCATCCATTTTAAGGCCATTGTTGGTGAAATGTTCTCCAAATGCTTCCTTTAAAGGATGAATAATATAAAATCAGATCCTACACAGAAACATGAGGCAGGTGGGCTCTGGAAAACCAAATTCCAGAGTGCTGTTCTGGGGGTTGGATTTATTTGTCAAATATAAAACATTTATGAGCCCTGTGGTGATATTTGTGAAGATAAAGAGTAATTAATTGTGCTGTGAAATCAAACCTTCCATCATCCTGACTGATTCTTTGTGTGTGCTCGTGCAGGATAAATATTATTACTACAAACATCAGAAACCATATGGAATTCCCACCGTTAGGCACTGGAATTATTTTGGTTTAAACATGTCTAAAATACATGATAGAGCATGCATAGTTTTAAGGAAACACAGTGAAAGCAAACATTGGAGGGTCCAGGCCTGGGGATCTGGTTTTAAACCGAGTTTTGTGATGATTTATCCATTGGAATCTCTAATCCTGACATTGGAACAGCAGCTTCAGCACAGATTCCATAGAGGTTTGGAAGGACCTGCTGTGGATTTGTGTGCCTCAAATCCAAAAACTGCCTGGCTGATGGTGAAAACTGTCTTGATTTTGGTCAAAAACGGCTTTGGTACACTGCCTGATTTAAATAAGTTGTTTTTCATCTTCCCCCTCCCCATCAGAACAAGCAGCTGCTCAAACCTTGAACGGAAATGAAACACTCGTACTTCTGCTTTCCTGTCCACGTGCTGCAGGTCATGCAGAGCAGGGAGGCTTCCTGTCCTTAACAGAGACAACAAAATTCTGAGGCCTCTGAGCATCCATTTCCCCAGCATTTGCTGGATTTTGTGCACAGGTTCTGTCCTTGAGGTGGAGCGGAGTCAGAGAGCTTGTGCTGAGATCCCTGGGATCACAGCCCTTGGAGTGGGATCCTGGGTGGAGATTGGGGGAATTTCCATGAGCTTTCAGTGCCCTGCAAACCCTGCAAACGCTGCTGGGCAGTGGCTCCTTGTCCTGCTGCCATCCTGGGATCAGGGCTGTGACAGCTGGATCAGGAATGCTTGGACTGGCTGATAGTGATGCCTGGAGAGGCTCCCTGGGACAGAGTTAAAGGAATAAAGCAGGGATTTATTAAAAGCCTTCACAGGATTCACCTTGGGCAGTGCAAGAGCCTGGCCATGGCTACACCCAAGATGGAGCCAAGTCAGGAATTCTCACACTTTTATCAGTTCTGGTCCATTTCCACTTTGGGGTTCATTGTCCAATTCCAGCTCCAGGTTCTGCAGTCCCACCCTCCCAGATTCTCTCCTCCATTCGCTGCTGGTTGCACTTTTTGGGGCTGGAGCTGCAGCGCTGTCCTTGGTTGTGGGGCTGGAAAAGGATTGTTGTGTGTGCCTGAGCTGGGAGGAGAACTTGGGACACTTTGGATGGAGTTCAGAGTCACACACTAAGGAAACACAGAATGTGGAAAATATGGAAGCTAAAATTTAGGGCATCAATATTACAGCAGAGTTCCAGCTGGCACTTCAGCCAACACAAGGAAAAGGTAAAATCTGACTAACAGCACTCTGAGTGCCACTTTCCCCTTTCTTTTTCAGCAAGGACGATGCTCCAGGACTCGTGGAACAGATCCTGAGAGACACCAGCACATCCCGACCATGACACCAGTTCCCATCAGCGCCTTGTACATGAGACCCTTGAAATGGATTTTCCTGCTGCTGCTGGTGTTTTCCCTGGTCACCATGTGGTACATCACCCTGTCCTCCAGGGCTGGCCTGGAGAACGTCAACCTGCTCTACTTCTACGAGTACGAGCCCGTGTACCGGCAGCCGCGCCCGTTCACGCTGCGCGAGCGCCGCGGCTGCGCCGAGCTCGACCCCTTCCTGGTCATCCTGGTGGCTTCCAGCCCCGGGGATGTGAAAGCCAGGCAGGCCATCAGGATCACCTGGGGCTCCCGGGATTCCTGGTGGGGCCAGCACGTCCTGACGCTGTTCCTGCTGGGGCAGGACACGCGCAGGGAGGACGGGGCGGCGGCGCTGTCGGTGGAGGACGAGAGCGTCCTCTACGGGGACATCGTCCGCCAGGATTTCATGGACACTTATGACAACCTCACCCTCAAGACCATCATGGCTTTCCAGTGGCTCTCTGAGTTCTGTTCCAACGCCAGGTTCTTCATGAAGACGGATGTCGATGTCTTCATCAACACTCCCAACCTGGTGAAGCTCCTGCTGCAGCTGAATTCCTCGGAGAACGTTTTCACCGGGTATCCCCTCATTGAGAACTTTGCCTACAGAGGCTTTGACAGGAAAAGGTACATCTCCTATGAGGAGTATCCCTTCAGGCTGTATCCCCCCTACTGCAGCGGGCTGGGATACATCCTGGATGGAAAACTGGCTCTCAGGGCTTATGAGCTGATGGGCCACGTCAAACCTCTGAAATTTGAGGATGTTTATGTGGGAATTTGCTTGAATCTACTCAAAGTCAACATCACTCTTCCCCAAGATGAAGAACAATTCTTCCTCTACAAGATTGACTATGATGTCTGTAAGTACAGGCATTTGATTGCAGTTCATGGCCTTACATCAAATGAACTGGTGCAGGTTTGGCAGGATTTGTCATCTGACACTTCCAAAACTTGCCTTTGATGGTGGATTTATTTAGGAACTTCATTTTCGGTGTAAGAGTGGCCTCTGGAGATGGCTCTGACTGCTGGGACAGCGTTCCTCTGGGGCATTCCAATGCTCTTCAGTAACAACAGGGATTCACAAAGCACTCTGTGTGTACCCCACACCCAGAGGGCACCTTGGGATGCTCTGTCCCTTCTGCCTCTGCTGCCTTTCCATGTGCTGGGAGCAATCCTGGGATTTCCCCCTGAATCTTCTGGAATGTACAAAATGCCACTGAGGAAAGATGTTTATGCAGCTTTGAGGGTTCTTCCCAAATTCCTGCCTGGATTGTTTTTATTGTTTTATTGCCACTCTCCATTATTTGTTCTCAGCATGAAATTTAACCCAACCCAACCTTGTTTGCTGTGAGTGTCACAGCTTTACTTCAATGTGTCACCTCCGGAATGCTTCCAGGAGTGTTCCCAGCCTGGGGATCCTGTGGGATCTGCAGGAGCTGATGAGAAATGCTGGAAATGTGGTGCATTTTGTGTGTCCATATTAAATGGAATGGCTTTGGTGTCTCTGCTGGTGTTCCCACACCAGGCAGATGAAGTGGAGCTCACGAGCAATTTGGACATCCCAAAAAACATTGGGACCATCAATCCCCCACCCCTGTGTGAGTGTGATGCATCCCAGGAGTTTTGGAACCCTGTGAGGAAAATGAAAAAGCATTTCTGCTGTGATTTACGTCTGCTTCTAAATGAGTTTTTTTGTTCCAAATTTAAAATGCAAAAAAGGAAGGAATTCCCCCATGGATACTTTAAAGAAGACCAACTCTGCCCCGTGTGTAAAGACCGGTTTTGAATCACTTTATTCATATCAGCAAGGCCCAGTTCTCAGTAGTTTACACTTCTAATGGACAACAATACAGAATTTGCAATTGCATGAACAGAATTAACCTGGACACATCCACTACACGGGGGAAGAGACTATGGAGACGTCCTGGCCACGATTCCCAGGGATTCCCCTTGGGCTGGCACAACCCCACGGCCCCTTTGTCTCTTAGAGACAAAACTTTGGGCACTTCAGGGCTGCCCAAACCTCCAGGAGCAGGGCTGGGGGGTCACCAGTGCCTTCGTGGGCAGTGCTGGGTTCTGCTCTGCTGCACGACTGCACCTGGGGCTGGGCTGGAATTTGAGGATGGCCTTGTGGTTTTTTTAGGGATAAAAAGCTCTTGGGGACAACACTCTCCAGACAAGGATTTCAGATGTCAGTGTTCTGATGGTGAGAAGGTCAAAGCTTTTAAAAAAGAAAGGCTTTTTTTTTTTTTTTTTTTTTGGTTTTTTTTGTTTGTTTGTTTGTTTGTTTGTTTTTGTTGGAGGGGGTGGAAAATTCAGTATTGCATAACTGAGGGAATGATGCTCTTGTATTCCTATTTCCAGGTGAAATTCCAGCTGTGCCATGGCTTTAGGAGCTGGGATTTGGCTGTTCTCTGAGCAGGTCCTGGGAGAACTGCCTTGTTCTCAGATTGTTTGCACATCTTCAACTCCAAACCCCTCCGTTTTTCTCTAAGCCTGCCATGTGAAATGCTTGGAAATAAATTATTTACCACAAGAACACTGATACGACAGCACAGCTTGTATTGCTTTGCCCCCACCAAAAAAAAATAATAAAAAAAAAGAAAGTAATTATGACTCTGCTGCCTTCAGAAAATGGATAAAGCAGAGTGTGCTCGTGGTGAGGGAGGAATGAGAGTCCTGGGGAAGTGAGGATGGCCAGAAATTCTCCTGTCACCTGCAGGAATTTGGGGTTTTTGTGCCCCAAATGCTGACACTGCTCACAGGTTCCAAGGCTTAGGTTTATACACAGTGATCTCTTTGTGCCACCTGAAATTAATTGTCATTTACAGTGCCAGCAGCATTGGAAAAACATCCATCCTGCTCCTGGTTTTCCTAAAAAAAAAAATAATTTCCAAATCTGGCTTGTATTTGATTCTGACTTTATTATTGCTTAAAAGGCTGTGAAATTCCTAACTGAGCTCCTGTTGCTGCCCAAAGCCAGTCTTAGGGAAGTTTTTAGTGTGAGCAGCCTGGCAAAAGGTGAAAAACTTTAAAAGTATAAAATAATCTGGGCATGAAGTAGGGAGGCCCAAATTTGATTGCATCTGCCTAGAATATTGTACTTAAAGTGTAAAACACAGGCTAAAGGTTTTCCAAATCCTAAGGGGTTTTTTTCCTCATGCAGCTGTATTAAATCAGTATTTAATATTTCATTTGTATTCCAATTATTTGTGATTTTGATAGGAAAACTTTGGGGTTTCCTGACATAATAATAATAATAATAATAATAATAATAATAATAAATTGGGTAAAGATGTTTGGAAGTTGCTGCTGGGCAAAAGTATGTTCCAAGGTGAAATTCCCAGTCTGGATGTTATTTCAGAGGAGTTAAAATGCTGCAAGGCTTTGTGTGCATCCTGGAAAAATCAAATTCCCAAGAAATCATACAGGAGATGTAGGGGCAGCATTCCCCCTCTATTGTAATAATAATAATAATAATAGTAATAATAATAATAATGGTCAGTGTAATGGGATGTTTGGCATATTTCCCTAAATTTTGCCTCACATTTATGGATGATTGGTGTGAGAGCAGTCTGGAAAATGGAGAATCCATGGATGCAACTCCACAGGCTTCAAAAAATACAGGATTGGCCATTCAATATGCTTGGGAAAAAGTGCTTTAATTCCCTATTGCTCAGATAATTCCCAGAATCCCAAATCTGGCTTGGGTTTGGGTTGGAAGGGACCTTAAAAACCACTTTGTTCAAACTTCCCTAGGACTGAGCAGAGCAGACACAGGAGCTGCCCAAATCCATAAATCCACACATTTTTTTCCCTCAAGAATTGCCCTCAAACCTCTGCTGGTGGTTCTGGAAAAGCTTCAGCTGCANCTGAGCAGGTCCTGGGAGAACTGCCTTGTTCTCAGATTGTTTGCACATCTTCAACTCCAAACCCCTCCGTTTTTCTCTAAGCCTGCCATGTGAAATGCTTGGAAATAAATTATTTACCACAAGAACACTGATACGACAGCACAGCTTGTATTGCTTTGCCCCCACCAAAAAAAAATAATAAAAAAAAAGAAAGTAATTATGACTCTGCTGCCTTCAGAAAATGGATAAAGCAGAGTGTGCTCGTGGTGAGGGAGGAATGAGAGTCCTGGGGAAGTGAGGATGGCCAGAAATTCTCCTGTCACCTGCAGGAATTTGGGGTTTTTGTGCCCCAAATGCTGACACTGCTCACAGGTTCCAAGGCTTAGGTTTATACACAGTGATCTCTTTGTGCCACCTGAAATTAATTGTCATTTACAGTGCCAGCAGCATTGGAAAAACATCCATCCTGCTCCTGGTTTTCCTAAAAAAAAAAATAATTTCCAAATCTGGCTTGTATTTGATTCTGACTTTATTATTGCTTAAAAGGCTGTGAAATTCCTAACTGAGCTCCTGTTGCTGCCCAAAGCCAGTCTTAGGGAAGTTTTTAGTGTGAGCAGCCTGGCAAAAGGTGAAAAACTTTAAAAGTATAAAATAATCTGGGCATGAAGTAGGGAGGCCCAAATTTGATTGCATCTGCCTAGAATATTGTACTTAAAGTGTAAAACACAGGCTAAAGGTTTTCCAAATCCTAAGGGGTTTTTTTCCTCATGCAGCTGTATTAAATCAGTATTTAATATTTCATTTGTATTCCAATTATTTGTGATTTTGATAGGAAAACTTTGGGGTTTCCTGACATAATAATAATAATAATAATAATAATAATAATAATAAATTGGGTAAAGATGTTTGGAAGTTGCTGCTGGGCAAAAGTATGTTCCAAGGTGAAATTCCCAGTCTGGATGTTATTTCAGAGGAGTTAAAATGCTGCAAGGCTTTGTGTGCATCCTGGAAAAATCAAATTCCCAAGAAATCATACAGGAGATGTAGGGGCAGCATTCCCCCTCTATTGTAATAATAATAATAATAATAGTAATAATAATAATAATGGTCAGTGTAATGGGATGTTTGGCATATTTCCCTAAATTTTGCCTCACATTTATGGATGATTGGTGTGAGAGCAGTCTGGAAAATGGAGAATCCATGGATGCAACTCCACAGGCTTCAAAAAATACAGGATTGGCCATTCAATATGCTTGGGAAAAAGTGCTTTAATTCCCTATTGCTCAGATAATTCCCAGAATCCCAAATCTGGCTTGGGTTTGGGTTGGAAGGGACCTTAAAAACCACTTTGTTCAAACTTCCCTAGGACTGAGCAGAGCAGACACAGGAGCTGCCCAAATCCATAAATCCACACATTTTTTTCCCTCAAGAATTGCCCTCAAACCTCTGCTGGTGGTTCTGGAAAAGCTTCAGCTGCACCCAGCAGGATTTTGCTTTCCAGAGCACCCAAATTATCCTCCAGAGCTGGGCACAGCTGATCCCTGGAATTTTAAATTACCTCAGGAAAATCCATATTTATCCACCTGCTCCCCCAAGCTGTGTCCAATCAGCACTGTACAAATAAAAGTCACTTCAGCTCGTTATGAACTGTACAGAGCTTTTCCTCTGCGAGTTTTACAAAGGCCATTTATGAATTTATTGGGCACAATGGGCAGCAGCTCTGGGCTCTGCAGTGGCCAAATTCCAGCAAGTTCTCACTTGGAATTTTGTACAGAGGCCTAAAATCCTGCTTTGGGAGATGAAAGGCAGGTGAGGTGTTTTTTCTGTAGTATCACCACTGACTAAATGCTTCTCTGTGTAAAACAAGTATCAGCTACATTAGCAATAAATCCAGATTAATTAAAGCAGGGCTGTCTTGCAGACACAAAATTCCCTTTTTTTTTTAGGCTGTGGCATTGGGTGTTTCTGCAGCCAACACTGCTCAAGAGCTGACTCAAGCAGCACTTGAATTGTGGCTTCTGGATTCTAAAACCTTCATGGTATTTTTAATTTCAACCTCTGGTTTATGGTTTTATGGTTAAATGGTTTAACCCTGCACCAACAGCAGCAGTGGGAGTTGAGATCCTTTATCCTGGAGCTGCTGTGGGATTTGTGGGAATGTCAGGCCAGTAGAAGGAGCCGCGGTGCCACCAACCTGGCTGTCCCCAGCTGCCAGGGACAGGCTGGGACAGCCACAGCCCTGCCAGGAATTCAGGGAGAGGGATGGATGAACTCCATGGCAATCCCTGCTCCAGGTGAGGATCACCAGAATTCCCCAGGGAAGGGAGCTGGGACACCCCTGGAACAGCCTGGAGTCCCCAGCACTGGCTCAGCCGAGTGGTTCAAGGTCCATTCTGTCACCTTGGGCCACCTGGAGGATGCTCTTTGGCAGCCACTCCACACTCAGTGCTGTGCCCTGAGGCTCCAGATGTCCCCAAGGGCACGGAGCCACTAAACTTGGCTCCAGGATGAGCAGGCAGGAGGAGCTCCCAGCTGTGCCAAAGGCAGCAGCTCCCTGTTTTTGGAGAGGAGAGCAGCGGGGCTGGAGCCCTTGTGCCACAGCCAGCGGGACATTCCTGCCTCCAGCACCTGGCAAGCCTCCCCACACGGAGCATGGAGCGTTAAGGCAGTGGGAGAACCCTGGGCTGGGCAGCTTGCATAAGCAATGTGTACAAGGAATTCATCCTGTCAGCCTCCAGCTGTGTCACCACAGAGTTTGGCACCAATCAGCACGGCTGGAAAGTTGGGAATGCCTTCATTTGGAGGAAAAACTTCCAAACCTTCCAGCTGGGAGCACAGGTAGGCACTGCACGTGGACGTGGAGACCACACAAAGCCTCTCACCTCCATCAGTCCTTCCTCTTTTAAACCTGAAGCAGCTGAAGCTCCTTTTTAAAAAAGTAATTAAAGCAAAAATCCCCCGGCTAAGCAGAGATCATTGGCATGGATGGCTTTGGCCAGGACAGAGGGGACACAGGAAGCTGAAGGTGCTGCTCCTGTTCTTGCTGCAGCTGCAGCCACTTGGAGGAGCTACAGGGCTGGTGGGAGCTGCCTGCAGTGACAGGGAATGATCCTGGAATGGTCCAGGCAAACCTGCAAACCACTCCTGCCCTGCTGTGTTTGCCTCAGTCCTGTGAGTGTGGCTCACTTCCAGCGTGAGCTGCTCTCCCTGTGCCCTCCCCAGGCTGGGAATTCCTGCCAGCTCCTTTTCCTGGCTGTCCCAGGGCTGGAGGGGCAGCCAGCTGTGCTCCAGAGGTGATGGATCCCTCAGGAATGCTCACTGACCTTGGGATGCCCCGTGCAGCCAGCAGCTCCCACCCCGGTGCTGTTACCTGTCCTGTTTTTCTGGGAATGACCATTATTCCAGCTTCTCCAGCGCCTGTGATGGGTTAGTGGACACAAAGATCCCTCTCTTTTAGGGCTGCTGGCTGGAATTCCCCTTTTCCCAAGGCAGCAGTGCCCTCCAAAGGAAAGGCACAACAGGAATGTCTCCAGTGGAGGAGACAGGGAAGGCAAACTCCACACACTGAGCTCTGCCTGGAGCTGCTCCAGCACTGCTGCTGTGCCATTCCCAGTCCAGGATCCAGCATTCCCATGGAATCATCACCCCAGGGTTGCATTTCTGATCTCAGCCAGCTTTTCACACTGGAACAACTGAAGCACTCTGCAATTATTCCCATTTCCTGCTGGCTACTAACTGAACAGCCAGACTGCACCTCTGACCCACTGAGGGCACTGTGCAGGGAATGGAAAATGTCAGGAATTCCCATCCTCTGGGAAAGGAGCAGGGCAGGCTGAGCTCCAGGGGCTGCTGGACACTTCTCAGGGGCTCTCCCTGGAGTTCAGGATGAGCAGAGGGATCCAAACACATTTTGAACAGCACTGGAAATACCACCAGAGCCAATTAAGGGCTCAGATTATCCCCAGAGAAGTTAATTAAGGGAAAAATTATCCCCCTTTGTTGGGGGAGAGGTGACCTAGGGACAAAACTGGAAAGACAAAGATGGGGACTCCTTCTTGAGCAGAAATTTGTGCTCTTTGATTTTTGCCTTGAGAGACCTTGACCCCCTCAGCACCTCCCCAGCACAGCTCAGCCTCCCCCCAGACCCCTGCAGGTGAGCTCTGGGTGCCAGGCAGCTGGGAAATGAGGAATACTGGACTTTCCCAAGGAACAGGCAATGCCAGGTAATCCATCACATCCCTGATCCACCTCCAGACCCAAACACAGGCAGCCTCCAGCACTCTAAAGACTTGAGCAGATTGTCCAGGACCACGTTCTGGGGGAGATCCCAAGGACTTTTGTCAGGCAGGATAAGGACATCCAAATTCCATCCAAATTCCATCCAAATTCCTGCCTGCCCTGTCCCTCTGCCACGACACAGCTGCTACCAGAGGTGCAGCAAACTCCAACTGTCCTCATTCCAACTTAACAGCAGTCACAGATCCCAAAACACAATTAAATACCGAAAGTTAGATCTAAACATACTTTTAAAATCTAGATTTAACACAACCTTTCATCTCTACAGTGCATTGATGCTGCCTGGCATTTGCATGTCATCCCAAAAGCCGTTTCCAGAGAGGTCTGCCCTGGGATTAACACAACAAATCCATCTGCAGTGGTACAAGGAAATCTTTCACAGCCTTGACTCCCAGCTAGGTGGCTCTGAGGAACACTGGGATAAGGTTCCCAACAGTCACCAGCGAAATTCATTTCCTCTCACATCACTTTCCAAGTCCGTGCCACAGAAATAAGGTCAGGGTGATTCTCGGTGAAGGACAGACATTCTGCTATCCCAGCTGAGCTCTGTTCCCATCCAGGAGGTTCAGGACTCCCAGGATTTTGCTGAAGTTCACCATTACTTGGTTTGGATACAATATGGCCTAGAAGAACTGTTCTAGAGTAAAGCACAGCCTGAAGAAACGTGGTGATTCAGGAGCTCTACCTACTCACATGCTTGGCAGGGGTTTATCTGGGGGAGAGGTCGAACAAAGCAAGAGCCAGCAGTGGCAGCAGGCTGAGAGTTGGCTCCTCTTCCTCCTCCACATCACAAACCCTTCTCCTGTCCACCCTTCTCACTGCAGGTTAGAGGTGAGGAACGTGAGAGCAGCCTGTGAGCAGTGACACCCACGAGGGAAAAGCAGCAGCACTGCCCTGACCCTGCCGTGCCTCTGAGAGGGGAGGAATCAAACCAAAAATCTACACAGGACTGGTAAAGAAAACTGAGAAATGGGTTCCTAAGGAGCAGCAGGGCACAGGAGGCAGGGACACGGGGACAAAGTGGATTTTTGTGGTTTCTCAGCATGGATTTGTGGTATTGCTCCTTTTGTCAAGCCAAGAACAGAGCGCAGACAGATCCGTTCCTCCCGCGAGAGCCCCGGCGGCGTTTCTAGAGCTTCCTACTACAGAGAAACTGTTCTGAGTCCTGATGGGCCCAGGGCTCCTCACTGCTGCTCCTCTGCTTTGCTGCTATTCCTGAACTTCACCACCATGACTGTGATGTTGTCGGGGCAGCCTCTGTAGAAGGACTGCAGCACGATGCTCTTGGCCCCGAAGTGCGGCTCGTCCAGGCGCTCCTTGATGAACCTCACGGCCTCCTCGTTGCTGAAGGCATCCCACAGCCCATCTGAGGCCAGGATCATGAACTCTGGCTGCAGTTTGTCCAGGTCAAAGCTCAGGATGTCGGGGTCGGGGATCACCACGTTCAGGTTCTTCAGGGGGTAATCGCCCAGCGAGCGCGACATGGCCAGGATGCCCTGCACGCGCCACGAGCCATTGAAGCTGATGAATCCGCCTGGGGAGAGACAGCAGACACTCAAAGCAGCTCTTTGGGACACCCAAGCAGCTCCCAGTTTCCTGCCACACCCCCTAAAAGTTCATCCTGAGGGGTCACAGAGCTCAGAATGCAGGAGGTGCCTTTGGCAGATCTCGGGGTGCTGCAGGGAAGAGCTGGATTGTAACAACTGAATCAGGAGTGGCTCTGCTTTGCACAAGGAATGGTTCTGGTGTCCCCCAGGAGCGGCTCTGCCTGCCCCAGGAAATGGCTCTGCTGCTCATCTGCTGCCACCTCTGCCCTGTGACATCCCACTGGAATTTTGGGTGGAAAAGGTGAGATTTCATCTGCTGCCACCTCTGCCCTGTGACATCCCACTGGAATTTTGGGTGGAAAACGAGAGATCTGATCTGATGACTCTGCCCTGTGACATCCCACTGGAATTTTGGGTGGAAAAGGTGAGATCTGATCTGCTGCCACCTCAGCCGGGCACTTCCCACCCTCTCCCGTGAGAAATGCCAATTTTACCGACAAATAAAAGATGAACCTTCCAAGAACTCACCAGCTCTCTTGATCCTCTTCCTCTCCTTCAGCTGGTAGGGTTTGTGGTCGTGGGACAGGGGGATGGCATTGCCATCCTTGTCACACAGCACGCCCCGGGAGTCGCCCACGTTGGCCACGGTCAGCTCCTTGTCGGACAGCAGGGCGATCAGACACGTGGTGCCTGCAGGGACAGCGGGGTGGGAGGCAGAAACGCACAGGGGCTGTGAGCAGATATCCCTGAGCAGCAGGAAAATGTTCCTCCTGGCACAGAACCCCGGGGGGGAAAAGACTTCCAGGATTGGGGAGTCCAACCTGTCACCCTGTGAGCCCACGTTATGCAGAGAGGCTGAAATGACAGGAATATTTCCCATTTCCCATTTCCTTTCCAGTTCCCATCCCCCCTCACCCCAAACCAGCAGAATCCCATGTATATTAAAAAAAATATATGGGATATATTATATCCATATGGATATAGAAATATATATATATGGATGTAACAAATATCAGCTAAAAAAAACCATTCTGGGGCTGACACCTGGCTCTGGATGCAATCCCTAAATATCAATATCAATCCCTAAATATCAATACCAACATCACTATCAATATCAATCCCTAAATATCAGTATCAATCCCTAAATATCAGTATCAATATCTCCCAGGACTGCTTGACAGCAGGGAAAAATGAATTCCATCTGGTTTTTTTTGTTGTTGTTGTTTTTTGTTTTTTGGGGGTTTTTTTTGCAATAATGAAACTCAATTTCTCCAGGACTCCCAGTGAAGAAATGCCATCCATTAAGGAAAAAAAAAGCCATTTCCCACAGGACCAAACCACCTCCAGAATCTCCCAGCAGGATGGAATTACCTGGCACACTAAATTAAATGCCAAAATGCCTTTAAATAATCAAAATTTGTCACAGCTCAGGCACTGACCACCTCAGATGTTTAGGGATGCTGCAAATCAAAGGAATGGGATTAAGAGCCAGCAAATCTTTGTTGGGAGAAAATATTCTTGCACAAAATTAGCCCAGCCTTAGCTAGTCAAGAATGCCACTTTTTAAACGAAAGGATTTAGAGATTAGGAGAGGATTTGTCCCCAGCTGTCACTTTTGGCCTCCTTTCACTTTTGAAAGCTTCCTTACTCAAACCTCACTGAAAATCTTGCCAGCATGTGACTATTTCCAGACAAACTCATTTTATATTTGTAGCTCTGATGGATTGGTTTCCTAAAGGGAAAGATTCACGTTGGGACGTGGAGTCCATCAAGGCTGCACTTTATTAATATTGGATATTCCAGAAAAAGCCAAATTAACTCCCAAAATTGTGCCAAACCCAGAGCTTTGGAGCTTGATTTTGGCAAATGGATGGAGCTGAACTCGACCCACTCTGGGAAACAGCCCTGGGGAGAAAGGAGCTACTTGGGGGGGAAAAATGCTCCTTGCAGGAGGGATGGGAAAAGTTTCCTGGCTGGAAAAGGTGTGGAAGTGTTTCCCCATCCACCACCCCCTGTTACCATCAGTGACTGAGCCCGTGCATCCCCTCTGAATTCTGCTTTTCCAGCTTCCCTGGCTGGAATTCCAGCTGCTCATCATTATTCCAGAGAGGAAACCTCTGCCAATGCTCCAGGAAGGGTCTGGGTGATCCCTCACATCATCCCCTGCCAGACAAAATTGTATTTTCTCCCCTTTCATCCCCATCATTTGTATTTTGGCCATTTTTGAAGGATTGTTTCCTTCATTTTTTTATGCCCCACCAGCAGCTGGAGTTCCTCACTGAGTTGATTTTGCTGGGTAAAAAAAAGCTAAAAAAAGGGGAAATGCCACCACCGAGGGCTGGAGCAGCCAGGATCACCAGCAGCTGCTGTAATTATATTTAATTCTACTTTCTGTGCTTTGCTCACCATCAGCTCTCACTTCAAGGCCATTTCTGCCTTTCTCATAAATAAGGGTGACAATTAGGAGGATGAGGGGGCTCCACTGCTGCGTTTTCACCTCTGGAGGTGCCTCCACCTGCTTGGGAAGCTGGAATTTTGGAATGTTGGGCTTTCATTTGCTGGGAATTTTCTAAACCAGTTATTACAGAGCTTCTCTTTTCCACATGATTCTTGCTAGAGGAGATAAATCCCCAAATATGTGTTTCAAGCTGTTTTAATCTTAATTTTTGCTGTACAAACACGGAGATTTCCATAAAGGAAAAAAACTTTCTTTTCCTTCTGACAGGAAATCAGAAATTTTCCTTCATTTCCTCCTCCTTAACAAACTCCTAGAAATGAAAATAAGTGGAGAGGAGCTGGAGTGACCAAACTAAGAGGAAAAAAAAAAATTACAGGATTTGTCAGAGTGGGAAATTCTGTATGAGAAAAAAAATCAACAGAGGTGACAGAAAGCACCAACTTTCAAAGTTTATTTTTATGCATCATTAAAATCAGGCTATATGTAATGAATTAAATATTCTGCACCCTCATTTTACTTCTGCTGGCCTTTGAGAACCCACAATCCTTGTGTGAGGTGTATTTTGCAAAAGGATCTAAAAGCTGGAAGGCATTTCTAAGTGCCTGAAAACAAAATGCTAGAAAAAGTAAAAATCAGATCTGAAAACTGTGAGTTTGTGCTCGCAGCCCCTGAGGAACACTCATGAGGAACATTCCCCACACCAGCCTGACCTCAGGAGGAACAAATATTCACAAAAATGGGAACAAAAAGTTCCCATTTGGGGTGTTTGGGGAAAAAAAACCCAAAACATTCAACAGGGTGTTTGGGGAAAGACTGAAAATGAGCAGTTTCTTGTCCCACACCAGTTCAGGAATAAATATTTCCCAAAAACGAGGACAAAAATTCAACAGGGTGTTTGGGGAAAGACTGAAAATGAGCAGTTTCTTGTTCCACACCAGTTCAGGAATAAATATTTCCCAAAAACGAGGACAAAAATTCAACAGGGTGTTTGGGGAAAGACTGAAAATGAGCAGTTTCTTGTTCCACACCAGTTCAGGAATAAATATTTCCCAAAAACGAGGACAAAAATTCAACAGGGTGTTTGGGGAAAGACTGAAAATGAGCAGTTTCTTGTTCCACACCAGTTCAGGAATAAATATTTCCCAAAAACGAGGACAAAAATTCAACAGGGTGTTTGGGGAAAGACTGAAAATGAGCAGTTTCTTGTTCCACACCAGTTCAGGAATAAATATTTCCCAAAAACGAGGACAAAAATTCAACAGGGTGTTTGGGGAAAGACTGAAAATGAGCAGTTTCTTGTTCCACACCAGTTCAGGAATAAATATTTCCCAAAAACGAGGACAAAAATTCAACAGGGTGTTTGGGGAAAGACTGAAAATGAGCAGTTTCTTGTTCCACACCAGTTCAGGAATAAATATTTCCCAAAAATTCAACAAGAGGACAAAAATTCAACAAGGTGTCTGGGGAAAGACTGAAAATGAGCAGTTTCTTGTCCCACACCAGTTCAGGAATAAATATTTCCCAAAAACGAGGACAAAAATTCAACAAGGTATTTGGGGAAAGACTGAAAATGAGCCAGTTTTTCTCCCACACCAGTTCAGGAACTCTGCAGTTCCTGATGTCAGGAGGAACAAATATTTCCCAAAAATGAGGATAAAAGTTCGACCTGGTGTTTGGGGAAAGAAAAGTTTAATAAGATATCTGGGGAAAGACTAAAAATGAGAGATTTTTTGGAGGGAGTAAAATAGGAATCATAAGGAACCGCTTCAGGATGAACAAATATTTCCCAAAAATGAGAACAAAAGTTCAACCTGGTGTTTGGGGAAAGAAAAGTTCAATAACATGTTTGGGGAAAGACTAAAAATGAAAGACTTTTTGGGGGGAATAAAATATGAATCATAAGGAACCGCTTCAGGATGAACAAATATTTCCCAAAAATGAGAACAAAAGTTCAACCTGGTGTTTAGGGAAAGAAAAGTTCAACAAGATATCTGGGGAAAGACTAAAAATGAGAGATGCTTTGGAGGGAGTAAAATAGGAATCATAAGGAACCGCTTCAGGAGGAACAAATATTTCCCAAAAACGAGGACAAACGAGGGATTTGAGGAAAGGCAGAAAACGAGCGATTTCTGGGGCCGGTAAAATGTGAATTTTAGGGAAGCTCAGGCATACCTGCTTCATCGTAGGACACGGTGAGCTTCTCCAGCATCTCCCTGTCGATGGACAGGATCTGCTGCTCCAGGATGCTCTGGTAGGACAGCACGCTGTTCTCCTTGTCCCGCTCGTAGTCCTGCAGGTGCTGCTTCAGCACCTCGGGCAGCCGCGACTTGACGTACTCTGCTGCCGACTGCGGGAAGGAGCGCGGTCATTAGTGCGGGCGCTAATTAGGGCACGTTCTTCATTGCAGTTGGGGCTGGCGGGAATGCAGATGTGCGAATTGCAATTGGGGTATCATTAATGCAGATTGTTCATTGCAATTGGGGCTGGCATGAATGCAGATTGTTCATTGCAATTGGGGTATCATTAATGCAGATTGTTAATTGCAATTGGGGTATCATTAATACAGATTGTTAATTGCAGTTGGGGCTGGCGGGAACGCAGATGTGTTAATTGCAATTGGGGTATCATTAATACAGATGTGCGAATTGCAATTGGGACTATCATTAATACAGATGTGTTAATTGCAATTGGGGTATCAATACAGATTGCTAATTGCAATTGGGGTATCATTAATACAGATGTGCGAATTGCAATTGGGACTATCATTAATACAGATGTGTTAATTGCAATTGGGGTATCAATACAGATTGCTAATTGCAATTGGGGTATCATTAATACAGATGTGCGAATTGCAATTGGGACTATCATTAATACAGATGTGTTAATTGCAATTGGGGTATCAATACAGATTGCTAATTGCAATTGGGGTATCATTAATACAGATGTGCGAATTGCAATTGGGACTATCATTAATACAGATGTGTTAATTGCAATTGGGGTATCAATACAGATTGCTAATTGCAATTGGGGTATCATTAATACAGATGTGCGAATTGCAATTGGGACTATCATTAATACAGATGTGTTAATTGCAATTGGGGTATCAATACAGATTGCTAATTGCAATTGGGGTATCATTAATACAGATGTGCGAATTGCAATTGGGACTATCATTAATACAGATGTGTTAATTGCAATTGGGGTATCAATACAGATTGCTAATTGCAATTGGGGTATCATTAATACAGATGTGCGAATTGCAATTGGGACTATCATTAATACAGATGTGCGAATTGCAATTGGGGTATCATTAATACAGATGTGTTAATTGCAATTGGGGTATCATTAATACAGATGTGCTCACTGCAATTGGGGCTATCAATACAGATTGTTCATTGCAGTCGGGGCTGTCATTAATACAGATTGTTAATTGCAGTTGGGGCTGGCATTAATGCAGATGTGTTAATTGCAATTGGGGCTGGCATTAATACAGATTGTTAATTGCAATTGGGGTATCATTAATACAGATGTGTTCACTGCAATTGGGGCTGTCAATATAGATTGTTAATTGCAATTGGGGCTGGCATTAATACAGATGTGTCCATTGCAATTAGGACTATAATTAATGCAGATTCGTTCATTGCAGTTGGGGCAGTCATTAATACAGATGTGTTCATTGCAATTGGGTTATCATTAATACAAAGTGTTAATTGCAATTGGGACTATCATTAATACAGATTGTTAATTGCAATTGGGGCTGTCATTAATGCAGATGTGTTAATTGCACTTGGGACTATCATTAATACAGATGTGTTCACTGCAATTGGGGTTGGCATTAATGCAGGCTGTTAACTGCAATTGAGGTTATCATTAATACA
>VWZS01007821.1:0-10013 GCA_013397075.1 Rhabdornis inornatus
AGCATCCAAAGGAGAGCCACAAGCATGGCAAAGGGTCTGGGAAGGAAGCTGTTGAGGAGAGGTCACTCGGTCTATTCATCCTGGAGGAGAGGATACTGAGGGTAGAATCATCACAGCCTACAACATCCTCATGAGGGGAAGAGGAGGGGCAGGCACTGATCTCTGCTCTGGTGACACTGACAGGGCCTGAGGGAATGGCCTGAAGTTGTGTCAGGGGAGGTTTAGGTTGTATATCAGGAAAAGGTTCTTCCCCAGAGGGTGGTTGGCAATTGAAGCAGGCTCCCCAGGGCAGTGGTCACAGCACAGCCTGACAGAGCTCAAGAGGTGTTTGGACAATGCTCTCAGACAGTTTCCTGGTGTGACTCTTGGGGATGATGCTGTGCAGGGTCAGGAGCTGGACTTTGATGATCCTTGTGGGTCCTTTCCAACCCAGCATATTCTGTGTTTCTGTGGTTCTGTGACTCTATGTGCTCTTTACAATAGACAGCTAATGTAGCTGGACATTTGAGAACAGGATGGTTTTTTAGGACTTCCAGCATCACAGATTATTTGAACAGTATGTTCAGCTGTTTTCTGATAGAAATGAAAACAAATCCAAAGTATTTTGTTGCTGTTGTGAATCATACTAGACTTGAATGATTTTTTTTTCTTGAATAAAAACAGGCTTATCAGTTTACTCTGTCAATGAAACGCTTCCTGCCCAACAATTCCATCTGTTACAGCAACACAGTGTACACCATTAGTTTGAGCATTTCTGTTAGCTGTGCTGACTATAAAAATTTTTAAGATCTTCAATCCTTTCCACTCTTGGGGAAAACAAAAAGTACCTATCACAAACATATTATTTTTGTTTTTTGTTATATAATTTATAGTCAATATTTCCTTCAGTGGAGAAAATTCATACATGATTACTTCTAAAGCCTGCCATCAAAAGGTTATAGTTCTGCTCTATAAATGTCAAACCTTAATTAGCTTTACATAATTTTGATTTTTGATTCTTATCTTGAAGAATTTTCTGTATTGACTTTTGGTCTTCCATCTCATTGATAGCAGATCCAGTCATGGTGTTTAAACAGACAAGAGGAGCTCCAGGGACTGTGAAGGCATTTAAGACAGCCAGAAGGATGTAGACATTTCTGGAAAGGGATGCAAGTGAAGCATGAGGATAGATTGTAAATTGCAACTGACCTCATTCCCACTGTCTTTCTCTTTCCCCCACAAGCACACTGTAGTAGATTAACAAAAGCCAAAAACCTAGTTATGTATCACAATTCATTTTAATCTGTAGATAAGGTCAAACAAAAAAAAAAATTCAAAACCTTTTTGGTTTAGATGTCCACCACTTTTTGGCATGAAGAGAGGAGCAATGACTCTATCTCTCTGCCCGAATTAAATAGTTATTTTCTAATGCTGCTCATTACAGCACAACTTGGTGTTGCTTGTCTGCTTTCACAAGGGTTTTTTTCTGGTGAAATATAGGTCAAATACAGTCTGAAATGTTAAAAAGCATACTCTTACGTATTGTTAATTCAGATTGTGCTATGTCCTGAACAAGCAGAGCAGGAGGCAGACAGAGAGAATTTATTGCCTAAAAATTTGGGATGGAGAGATAGAACAAATAGAAAAGCAGAACACCACAGTAGAGGTAGATATTATCCTATCTATGTGAATTTTTGATTTTTAAATTTTGCATTAATTTTATTTTCCTAACTTAAAAGGTTAGGGAGGGTTAGCCAGTGATTATAAACAGAGTCTGGGAATGTCAATTTGAAAACATCACTTGCTTTGAAACACTGTTTTTCAGCATGAACCTCGAAGAATTATTTGAAAATGAAATGCAAATATTTAAGAAGTCCAAATATTCATAACTTTTTTTTTTTTTTAAATNTGCAGGTTGAAATGCAAGCATCCACACTTAATATACCAACCGCATCTTTGTTTTTGTAGTCACAGACAACATCATATAGCCATCATGGTAACAAACTAGGTATATTGTTTCATGCTTTCTGTCAAACTTTTGCATTACTTGGTTAGAGAGAGGAGTTCCTCCCAGAGGAGACAGCTGAACATCCACACAGCATTAGCCAGCTGTATTTGAAGATGGAATTAGGAATAGAATGAACTTCCAAAAGAACAATCCTAGTATGGAAGACAGCCATAAAATGATTTAAAGTAGTGAAACAGCAAAGAGGAAGCACTGCGGCTTTCCTATGACAACTAATACTTTGTCTCTTCCTGTGACTCATGATATCTTGTAATTTTTTAGTTTTTCTTTCTAAAACATCTGAAAGGACACAGTGAACTGAACTTCTGTGATCAAAATAGCATGTTAAGGGCTGAGTTTTTTTTGTTTCAGGGTTCTTGTTCTCTTTGGTTGTTATGTGGGGATTTTTTTGTTTTGCCTTTTTTTAAAATTTTTTATTTTTTTAATTTTTTTTTTCAGAGATACTCAGAAGCTGCAATTCTCATTGGTTCACGCCCTCAGGAATAAAACAATAAGGTGTTAAAATCAATGTCAGTATCTCCATGGGAAGAAAAGGCATCTCACCAGTCCAAATTACCATCTTTTCTGGCTCTTCAGAAACTGAAGAAGAACATCTGAATTGGAGAAAAGCTGCTGTCAACTGTGCTGCTTTTTTTTCTCAAGACTATAGGTTATGAGTTGAGACTTGTTTTGGCAGTAGAATTATTGCTCTTTGCCAAAAATGAAAGAGGGAATAGAAAATGGGGAAAACCCTGACTGCCATCAAAACCTCTGGGGTGCCATAAATATACAGTATTTTGGGTGCATTCCTTACATATCCTCCCAGAACGTGAACATGATTTGCAGCCCTTCACATACGAACCTTATTTTCTGGTTGCTAAAGATTCCATCATTGCCATCGTTGTTGCTTCTTCCTGAAGGACAGAAGAGTGTCAGAGGTTAGAGAAGTTGTATACTATATCCTAAAGTAGAATCAAATGCTGTAAAGGCACACTTTTGGGGGGCTTTGTCTCACGCTCAGTGCTAGGGTTTCTACCTCAGGACCTTTTTTTTGTTTGGGTCACAGCTTAGATCTCTGGTTTGGGACAAATATTCTCTGCTCTGGAGATCACAAGCAAGCAGGTAAATGCAGACAGCATGTGCAGGTGGACTGCACAACCATACAGTTCACTAGCTGAAGTAAAAGTAATTGAGTTTACCAGTGCTGAGACCTTGGTGCCATACAATGTCACAGGCCTTGGTTACAGTGCAAGTGTTTTACAACATAACGAAACATTAGTTCCTTAAGCAGACCTTCACTAATGACACAAAATCAAAGCGACCCAGGGAAGTTTGGAGCTTGAATGTGTCTGGAAATAGTATGTCTGGGAATTTTTCCCACTCAGGTTGAGATACAGTTTGAAGGAAACACATCAGGAGTGAATCAAACTTTATTAGTAAATGTAAGGTCTCATCTGGCTTTTTATATTTTTTAATTATCTCCCTTTTAAACACAAGGAAATGGCTCCAGCTGCATTAGACTTCCTGCTGATGTTGATGGGGTTGATTTTGACTTTAGGAGGATTTTTGTCAGTAGTCAAATATAGTTTAATGTTGCAAGTAATGTCTCTGCAGCACTAGCACTGCATTTGCACTCCTCTGAAACTATCCCTACAATGCTCAGCATTGTCCAGAAATAAACTGCACTTAAATGGCCTCAAAAGGAAAGGCTGCCTTTCTTATGTATATTGCACAGTGCTGTCAGGTTGCTGAAGTGGTTAAAGGAAATGCAGGTGCCTTAAAACCCTGTGCATTGGCAAGGAAGTCTTAAATTATACTGGAACATTTCTGAAAGCAAAGATAAAACAGGCTATGAAATTTTTATCTATTTGTATAACCTACTGTGTTAAATGATTGTTTGCAGTTAAGGAAATATATTTAGTTTTCTAGTATGTGCCAGAAGTATTCACAGTATTTAATTTTCTCAGGAAGTTAATGTTCCTGGGATGCATTTCTTAGTGGTGAATGGATTGCCCTTGACTTCTGGGGACTTATCTATCCATGGATTGTGTTTGGGAAGCTTTTTCTTCCAGTTCTCCAGAGACTGCAGCAGATTTCATCTCTGGTTTGCTTCTAGAAAATAGATTCAAGTACTCACTGCTCATTGCCAACAGGCAGCACAATTCTGTGTTGTAGTGCTCAAAGTCTGGTATCTGGGGATATCTGCTACCACAGATCTCTGAAGTCTCTTCTATAAAGGTCATCTGGTGCATGGCAGCATAATACATTGCCCAGTGCTAATGGGAAAAAAACAATTAATCTGCACCCCCTTTCAAGCACTATATAATTTCTTTGCAGCTGTGGCTTCCTCACACCCCTGTGTGAGTTTGAACGAGGGTGTCCTGCAGTCACTCCAGGACCAAGAGCCCATTCCCAGGCGTTCTGCATCTGAGCCAGGTTGTGCTGCCATGTGCACGTTAGGTACTGCATCGTGGCAGCACACACATGGCACAAGATCAAAAGCCTGACTGCATGATCTCACTGCTGTTCAAATCCCAATTTCCAGGATCATGTCCCTCCAAAGAAAGTCCAGGCAATGAAAGACTCTCAGATTTTTCTCTCTATGTGACTGTAGCAAATTTTGTGCTTGCAGAGGAACTGTCATTAAGAGTAAATGAATTGGCAGGCTTTTAAGAATGAACTTCTGGTCTTCCCTGTAGTGGGTCAGAAGCAAGACCAGGACCTGCCAGCATCATTAACGAGACCTGGACTGGATCTTATTCACAGTTAACACTTTGGGTCCTTTTGCTTCAGCAGTGTTCCAGCTCTAAAATGGTGGTTATAGGTTCTCTGCATCTGCCAAAAAGGAAAACAAAACTGTACAAAATAGGCCTTGGGATATGTACCTTAGCCAGAGTGTATTGGTGGTGGGTTCTGGTTTGGCCTGGGCACTGAAGAAAGGACCAAGTCTCTACTACAGAAATTGGAAGCTTACATTTATGAATAGGGTTGGAGTGTAGGAGGTCCTGCTTTGCTCTGGGTACTCACTACACAGAGCTGTTTCAGTGAGGCTCAGGCCAGGGAATGCACCAGTGGTAGCTGTACAGAAAATCAGATCTTACTTTGACAATAAAACCAGAGTAATGACAATGAAGAGTTGATATTGCTACAGAAATTCAATTAATACAATGATAGTGGTATAGATTTGATGTTTCTGTGAGATCTGGCCATAGTTTTTTGTAGAAGATTAAACACTGCTGGGCACTGGACCCTGGTCTTCTACATTGTTAAATTGTCATAATGGCCCCAGGTGTGACTCTTACCACTGTTAGGTCTCCCAAACTCTGAGTGGCTTGTCAGTTTGTACAACAGCAAGCTATCTCCAGTGGCAGTTTGGTGGCAATGTGAGTTTGATAGCAAAGTTATTTGTATTACATGTTTGCTGGTCTCAGCTCAGAGCATGTAACTTCTAATGGCTCTTACAGACGTAGCCCATTGGTCTAGCTGTGGTACATCAAAGGAATTTCTGATGGAGCTGCTGTCTCAGGCCTGGAAGAGGCAGGCAGGGGACTTTTGAGTACCAGGGATGTGGTGGTGAGGAAGATTTCAAGTGTCTGTGTCTTTCGTTTATTGTGAAGTTTATTAATATGTATCTCAACAGATAGACAGACAGGCCAGTCTGTAATATAAAATATGTTAAAAGTTACTTTGAATGTCATGTGTATGTAGATATATGAAGAATTTTAAACAAAATTTTTCCCCCTTTAGATTTGTACTCCCCAGAATTCCAACACTTGAGAAAGTAGAACTGTAGTTAACATGTATTTTTATTGTAATTGTCCAAAGCCAAAACTAACTGAGCAGAGGAAAACATAATTGCCCTGGAGGGAGTCCTAGAATACTGTTTTATTTGTATTAGAATATAATTTCTGTTGCAGCCATGGAGTTTACAATCTGTGCTGCACAAATATGGGTGGCCTTGTGGGACCATGAATATACGCAGTGTACCAAGGTGGCAGCATTTCACAAATTATCTCCAGGGGATGTTGAACTGGAAATTTCAAGGGGTTAGGGATGTAATTCTCTTTTATCTAAGCCCTTCTGCCAGTTATTGAGAATTAAGAGATGGTGACACACTAAAACCATTTTGCACCACAAGCCACATTCTGAGCTGAGTTTATTACCGAGACAGAGAGCTCATTAGTAGGACTGAGTACCTCAGGGACATAACACTATGCTAGTACAGGTGGAAATGGTAACAGGCTGCTTGTGATCAGCAGACTTGAAGGGTTGGGAAGCAGCTATTTGACACAGAATGTCCATCTCTTTAAAATGTTATGCATCCCCTGTGTTTCCTTTTAGTCTGAAGTACCTGTATTGACTGAACTGCCCTGGTGATCCTCAGACCACATGTGTTCTGCTGTAAATTAGCTGCTGTGATGAAAATGAATATTTTGCATGACCTGTGTTTTAAATCATGAGAGGATCACCCAGACCCAAAACTGTTTTGGCAAACTATAATCCAAGATATTTTATTTTCAGCACAAATGCTTACTCCTAATCCTGAATGGGCTGATCACAAATCAGCAAAACATTAGTCACTACAGGTTTAGAAGGTCTATTTCTGCAGTAATTTGATGCCAGGCTGAAAGTCTGGATCCTCTCACTCCTGGAAATTTTCTCATTCAGAGATACCTTTGTCTCCTGCTGATGCCCATCATTTGCCATGAATGTAGCCTCAACTTTTTTTGTGAAAGGAACAATCTTGTGATGTATAAACCTCTGTCTGTCTGAATACCAGGGTGTGTCTTGACCTATAGTTTTCAGTTTTCTTTGTATTACTACTGACTTTCAGTATCATTCACAACAGCTGTGGCAGATTGGTTAGACAGCACTTCAGCTAAAGCATCATTGGTTGTGAATTCTTATACTGTCCTTAATTTGTGTCATTTTATTTTTCTGAAAATCACCATATATGAGCTATTCTCTATTTTCAAAACCTCCAGTTCAAGTTGTGCATCTAACTGCATTTAGGAACTGTGTGTGGCTTCATGTTCTCACCTAAGAGCTACACAGCAGTGAGGCACCCAGGCTCAGGCAGTAGTTAGGCTCCCTCTATAGTCACTAGCAGATACATTCCTTAGAAGGAGATAATTGTCTTTTGGATCTACCTGTTTAGCTACCTAGGTGGTTGCCTGTATGACTACCACAGATTGAACAGAGGAAACAGAGACACCTAAGTCCAGTAGCCCCAAAACATACAATGTTAAGATATTAACCATAACTTACACCTGGAAAATCTTAAGTGATGCTTGATACTCTTAACTTCTTTGGGATATGAGGCAAAAATACCGTTCTGTTATATATCTGAGTGATATGATATGCTGAAAAAAACTTTTTTGTTTTGCTTTGTTTTGTTTTAATTTTTCAGATGGCACTACTAATAGTCAGGAACAGAAGAATTAGGGTTTGGCTGAAGTCTGGTGGCAAGTTTGTGAACAGTCAAGTTGCGGCCCAGATCTCCCTCCAACTGTTTTGGTCAGTAGCACAGTCACCCCAGTCTGGCAGATGCTGGGCAGCTGTGACCACATCAGAAGCTGGTGTACCAAATGCCAGAGCAGACAGTGGGAATGGGAAGCAGAAGTTGTAGACCATCAGACATGAGCTGGGAACAGAAAAATTCAAGAGACTAGCTAGAAAAGCGAAGTATTCCAAGGTTCTGTAAGAAGTTTACTGAAGTTGCTAATTCCTGTGAATGATTCTACTTGATACAATAGTCTGAATATTGAAATTCCGGGATGCGTTACAATGCTGAAAAAGAAAGAGAAATTCCTAGGAGGGAGTCTTTAAACTGATGGAATGGATGGAAATGGAAGGCTATTGTATCTCCAGGAGGGAAGCAGAATGTGAACATCAAATGGGAAGACACCACCTTTTGTTATCTCTAATGTAAAGTTCCTTCTATAAAACACAACAGGACCATATACTTAATTCATCAGCCAGTTTGTAGGCATACTTGGTAAAGGCTTTGGCCATAGTTGTTTGAGGCTTTTTTAAAAAATTTGGATTATTTTAGTATGTCTGCTCTTGCTGTTTAGTTAGTTCTAGTTGAATAAGTAGTAAATTTATTTCTTCTGTCACTTCTGACTCGCACCTGCTCCTTTTGAATTTCTTCCATTGGCATCTCTCTTTGGCCTTAGTCTAAAATCCTTAATTTATACAGCATTCGACAGAACATTTCCAGAAGTCTGTTACTATATTCTTCCCCTCCAGTGAACTCAGTACTTGTTTGTTCAGCATAAAGACTAAAAGATGTTGAATATAAAGGCTCCCTGGCTTCCGGAACAAATCCGTATCTGTGTATCTAATCAGAGCTGTCTTTCTCACTCCAGGCTGATAAAAACTGAATTGCCATAGAGCTCAGTAAAAACTGATTTTGCACGTGCATCTTTTGTAGTTGTGCTTGTAAATCTGTTTTCTGGGATGTTCGGAAGGCAGTCTCAAGCACCTCCAAAGAAGGAATGCATTATGAAGAGCAGAGATAAATATAAATATTAAAGTTACCATTGACTGTTTAGAAGCTGCAATATTTGATAGCATTTGTGATAAATTTTGTGTGTGTCTATACAGTACAAACTGCAGCTTTTAAAATGGATTTTTTGGGGAGGGAGAAACTGAAATAAGTTTATGTAATCCTTTAAAGTTAATTCTTTATGTAATCTTTAAAGTTTAAGTTCTGAGAACATAATATTGGGATCTAGTATTTTCTTCCTTGGAATGAGAACATATTTAACTCTGGCCACGCCAAAACATAAAATCATTCTCTTTCTAATTCACCTCTTCCAGATCACAACAACATTAGTTACACTGCAGTGATGGACACACATGCACCAACTTTAAACCTTTTCCACGGAGCTAGGTAAATCCATAGAGCCATTTTTCCCGACTGAGATTTTCCAACTGAGATTTTGTTGCCAGTCATAGCTGAGGTGTAAATTCAAGTCAAACTCAAGAATAGTTTTATAAAATTCAGTCAGTTCAGTGAAAGATACATGGGAGCAGAGAGGAGATTGCTTTTTAAGGAATAGAGTAGACACCACCCAGCAATGTGTGCTTCCAGCGCAGAAAGCCAGCTGAATTCTGAGCTGCATCCAAAGCAGTGTGACCACTAGGAAGGTGATCCTACCCTCTACTCTGCTCTGGTGAGATCCTGCCTGGAGCACTGCATCCAGCTCTGGGGTCCCCAGAATGAGAAGGACATGGGGGAGGCCATGAAGATGATCAGGACTGGAGCACTGATGAGGACAGGCTTAAAGAGTTGGGGTTCCTCAGCTGGGAGAAGACTCCAGGGAGACCATATTGCACCTTCTAGTACCTGAAGGGGTCCTAAAAAATAACTGGAGAGGGACATTTTACAAAGGCAGGGAGTGATAAGATTAGGAGTAATGATTTCAAACAGAAAGAGGGTAGGTTTATATTAGCTAATAGGAGGAGGGCAGTATCACCATAAGGGTGGTGAGGCACTGGCACAGTTGTCAAGAGAAGTAGCAGATGAAGTGTTCAAGACCAGGTTGGGTGGGTCTTTGAGCAACCAGCTCTTATGGAAGGTGTCCCTGCCCCTTGCAGAGGGTTGGAATTAGATAATATTTGAGGTCTGTTCCAACCTATTTCATTCTATGAAGTGATGCTAGGCAAGAGAAAACTTTCAATGGAANAGTAACCTAACTGGAAAGGTTGTCCTCTACTTTTAGGATTTACAAAACGTTAACCTGTCTTGACCTGAGAACCCTTTTGACTAACGTGGTTAATCTTTTCCGTTTCCACAGCCAACCAAACAGAGCCATGTGGTTTGGACCACAGTCAGCACCTTTGATGCTCCTGCCTGAGTGACCAGTTCCTCATTAATTATAAGATTACTCTTATCCAAATTCAATCCTATTCCTTTAGGTCCTGTAGCAAGCTTGACTGTGTGTGAACATATGTGTAAACACATATGTATGTGCGCATCTGCTTTTAGCAAAGACATCCTTTAAATTCCCTACAGAACTAG
>VWZS01007821.1:10120-98362 GCA_013397075.1 Rhabdornis inornatus
CTGTTTAGTTAGTTCTAGTTGAATAAGTAGTAAATTTATTTCTTCTGTCACTTCTGACTCGCACCTGCTCCTTTTGAATTTCTTCCATTGGCATCTCTCTTTGGCCTTAGTCTAAAATCCTTAATTTATACAGCATTCGACAGAACATTTCCAGAAGTCTGTTACTATATTCTTCCCCTCCAGTGAACTCAGTACTTGTTTGTTCAGCATAAAGACTAAAAGATGTTGAATATAAAGGCTCCCTGGCTTCCGGAACAAATCCGTATCTGTGTATCTAATCAGAGCTGTCTTTCTCACTCCAGGCTGATAAAAACTGAATTGCCATAGAGCTCAGTAAAAACTGATTTTGCACGTGCATCTTTTGTAGTTGTGCTTGTAAATCTGTTTTCTGGGATGTTCGGAAGGCAGTCTCAAGCACCTCCAAAGAAGGAATGCATTATGAAGAGCAGAGATAAATATAAATATTAAAGTTACCATTGACTGTTTAGAAGCTGCAATATTTGATAGCATTTGTGATAAATTTTGTGTGTGTCTATACAGTACAAACTGCAGCTTTTAAAATGGATTTTTTGGGGAGGGAGAAACTGAAATAAGTTTATGTAATCCTTTAAAGTTAATTCTTTATGTAATCTTTAAAGTTTAAGTTCTGAGAACATAATATTGGGATCTAGTATTTTCTTCCTTGGAATGAGAACATATTTAACTCTGGCCACGCCAAAACATAAAATCATTCTCTTTCTAATTCACCTCTTCCAGATCACAACAACATTAGTTACACTGCAGTGATGGACACACATGCACCAACTTTAAACCTTTTCCACGGAGCTAGGTAAATCCATAGAGCCATTTTTCCCGACTGAGATTTTCCAACTGAGATTTTGTTGCCAGTCATAGCTGAGGTGTAAATTCAAGTCAAACTCAAGAATAGTTTTATAAAATTCAGTCAGTTCAGTGAAAGATACATGGGAGCAGAGAGGAGATTGCTTTTTAAGGAATAGAGTAGACACCACCCAGCAATGTGTGCTNTCCCCAGAATGAGAAGGACATGGGGGAGGCCATGAAGATGATCAGGACTGGAGCACTGATGAGGACAGGCTTAAAGAGTTGGGGTTCCTCAGCTGGGAGAAGACTCCAGGGAGACCATATTGCACCTTCTAGTACCTGAAGGGGTCCTAGAGAAGGACATGGGGGAGGCCATGAAGATGATCAGGACTGGAGCACTGATGAGGACAGGCTTAAAGAGTTGGGGTTCCTCAGCTGGGAGAAGACTCCAGGGAGACCATATTGCACCTTCTAGTACCTGAAGGGGTCCTAAAAAATAACTGGAGAGGGACATTTTACAAAGGCAGGGAGTGATAAGATTAGGAGTAATGATTTCAAACAGAAAGAGGGTAGGTTTATATTAGCTAATAGGAGGAGGGCAGTGTCACCATAAGGGTGGTGAGGCACTGGCACAGTTGTCAAGAGAAGTAGCAGATGAAGTGTTCAAGACCAGGTTGGGTGGGTCTTTGAGCAACCTGGTCTAGCAGAAGTTGTCCCTGCTCAAGGAGTTGGAACAAGAGGATCTTTATTTCCCTTCCAACATAAACCATTCTTTGATCCTATGACCAAATAGCCATAAAACATACCCCAGTAACCTAACTGGAAAGGTTGTCCTCTACTTTTAGGATTTACAAAACGTTAACCTGTCTTGACCTGAGAACCCTTTTGACTAACGTGGTTAATCTTTTCCGTTTCCACAGCCAACCAAACAGAGCCATGTGGTTTGGACCACAGTCAGCACCTTTGATGCTCCTGCCTGAGTGACCAGTTCCTCATTAATTATAAGATTACTCTTATCCAAATTCAATCCTATTCCTTTAGGTCCTGTAGCAAGCTTGACTGTGTGTGAACATATGTGTAAACACATATGTATGTGCGCATCTGCTTTTAGCAAAGACATCCTTTAAATTCCCTACAGAACTAGAAGTCAGCCTTGGTTTTAAATATTGCAAGGTTAAGCCCTCTTCCCCCTTTCACATCCCCTCCCCATGAAAAAACCTGTACATTGCTACATTACATCAGCATTTAGGATTCCTAGAATAATGAATAACAATTGCATCAGATTTTCTAAGCGCAGATCATGCCAAATTCATGCAATAATTAGAAGTGCAAGCTCAAATAGTTTTGTCTTTCTGATACAAAAAAATTGCAAAATCATGGCAGAAAAGTGCCTGGTTTGAGCTTTGTGTTGCAAAAAAAATTCAAAACCTTATCCTCCAAGCACCCAATCTTGCTGAATTTATAAGTACTTAATTAATCTCAGGCATGTGAATAAATCAATTGCTTTTGGAAAATTAATAGGTGAATTTGCTTTAAGGTTTTGCTAGAGGGAGCATCAGGGATCTGCAAGACAGAACATTTTCTATTCCTCTATCAGGTCTCTCAATGAAGTTTTTAAGAACAGCTTACTAAGTTCTACTCAATTCATTGTGCATGTGAAAGTCCATGCAGAATGCACACAAATTTGTAGAAACTTTAGCTACAGAGGAGTTATGACAAGGATGCAGAGAAATCCGTTATTTTCATGAGGTGCAATATTCTTTCAAAGTACTGAAACAAAAATCTCTGGTGCATATAGGATCAATTATTTAAGACATGGTAGTTTGGCCAATCTGGAGGTGTGGATATCCTTGAATAGCCTTTGACAGCACTCACAGCTCTTTGAACAAGCAGAGAAGTGTGTCAGAGGCCTTCATTTTGTCATGTTGGGCTTCCTCTGAGATACCTCTTATGGGCTTCCGAGACAGTGGGGCTCCTGCTCTCTGCACGGTGTGGTGATGTGATAAAACACTTGGGCCTCCAAAGGCACTCTTCTAGGAAGGAACCACATTTGTGGCCATCAGTTTGTGGGCAGCGGATGGAAAGAGAAAATAATGGCCTAATAAACCAACCTGTGAGAAAACACACAGCTGTGACTTCTAAAATTTATATATATATATAGCTAATGAGAAGGAAGGAAACAATATAAGCATCAGAAAAGGTGGGTATAGAATGTGTCAAATGTGCTGAGCCCTGATGTAGGAAGCAGTTTTAATTTATTGACAAAACTCCACTATGTTAGTTTCTGTTACAATACTGGTCAGTATAAAATCATAACACAGATTCCTTAGTTGTTTTGGAATTTGGTGGTTTTGTTTCCATTTTTTTAATGTGTCCTTCAATCAGTTCCTGAAGCCAAATGACATGTCAAATTCATAAGAACAATCTTATGACCTTCAGAGAAATGTTGTCAAAAGATTAATTCACTCCTTACTGCTTTGATGAAGCAGAAAATGAGTATCAAATAGTGTGGAGAAAAGTATTTGCTTTAAAAAGACTGATGCTGCCAGTTTGGAGGGAAAAAAAGGTAAAACAGTAAATCACACTGAAAGTTTTTAGTGCTCTGCCTTTTCAATAAGGTCATCATGCAGTGTATGCATCCTGTTTAGCCCTGTTTTACAGACTTGGTTGAAATGAATTGCCGCTTATACATAATGTGCTAGGAAAGTACTATTACAAATGTCTTTTACACTATATCAAATCAAAACATGTTGGAGTTCAGTACCATGTTGCCATATTAAGATGGTAGTTAATCATGTTAGAGAATATTGATAGAGAATGTAATGAAGAAGAGACCAAATCTTGGCAGTCTCACTGCAGAATGATGCTGACAAATTAAGCTTTATGTAGGTGACTCCCAGATACGGATCTAGGGTTTCTATGTGAGAAAAATGCATCTTAAATTAAGGTTTGTCTGAGAAGACAATATAAAAATGATGGCAAATGCCAGCTGTCTGTGTTTCACACAAAGAAATTCTAGTAACATAACCTTCCTATAGGAAGAACATCTAATATACCTCAGAGGATTAAGCAAGAGAAACCTAAGTGAAAGCAAAATTCCATGAATAGCCCTTTCAGTCAGAAATTACAATAAAATATCAGCTGGCTTAATGGGTCAGGTCATCTACCACTTCCAGTAAACATCCTAATTCAATTTGGTGTCTACATGCATTCTTGTTTTGGGGATCACTACAGGAAACTGGAAAAATCTACCTGAATTGAATTCCTATTACTTAATTATATTGTTCTGGAAGGTGCATTCTTCTAAGTGAATATGTGGACTTCGGTGCACAGCTGTCACATAAATCACCTCAAGCCCATATGAGGAATGATTTAAAAGCCTATAGTACCCTCCCCTCATAGCCTAATGTTAGACTTCCCGGCTAGAATGTGGAAAGTATTGAACAATGCATCTGCAAATAAAAGCTGTGATTTAAAAATTGGTGGGGATAAGTCATGTTTTTCTACTTCTTTATGTTTCTAAAATTTTTAATTTTTTAAAATTTCTATTTATTTCCTGAAGATATCCAAGTGAAAGAGTTTTGCTACAGCAAACTAGAATTTTAAACAGTGTATTTTGAATTGCCTAGCGAGTAATAGTACTGGGTTCAAATGTTTCCCCGCTGGCTGCCATTTGCAATTTGTTTACTCAGCTGATTTTAAGCCTTCTGTCCCTCAGCAACTTGTTCAAAGCCATCTAATTTCCACCAAGCATTTCCCCTTTTTTCCCCCCATTCTTGCTAGTCCTGCTCCTGGCCTTTGGGTCTTGTCTGTTCAGGTTAAAACATGTGCTATAAGGATGTTGGATGGTAAAGATGGAAGCACACAAATGCTAAGATGCAGCATGGGCTTATTTCCCCTTGTCTTTTAGATTGCCCTGAAAGTCCCCTAGAGACTGAATGTCACCTTGCTCTCTAGCAATACGGATATGAAATGTGTTGGATAACCAGCAATATGAACATAACAAAGGTTCCAGTTGCCATGGCAAGTCTAAGGCAGTTCCTTAGGTGCCTGGTGGTTATCTAAAAGTAGTCCATAATCTGGGCAGTCCCATCATAGGTAACACCATGAACTAACACCATGAAAAAAACCGTTTTCTTCATCTCTTCTTCATATTGCCTCTTATTCAGAGCTCTCCCCAAACAACGTGCCTTAGAATAGGTCCTGAAGATCCATTTTGTCTCTTTTGCAGCAGTGGATAGTATCTTAATCACCTGGACAACAGGAGCAGAACCTGAATCCTGTATTTGCAGAGCAGAACAGCTCAGCTGAAGGGTACAGCAACTGCCCAGTGATGTAGTCTGAGATATGTGCTGGGGTCAGACTGGCAGTTGCTGTCTGACAGCTGAGCAGATCAGCTGGACAAATTGGAACAAATCAAAGCTCAGGGAGGAGGTTATAAATTGGGGGGCTACTATCAAATGTGTGGGTAGATTAATTGGAATGTGCCTGCTCAGGGAGTGATGCCTAGTGACTTTGATGGGATGCTGCTGATTTTTTCAGTCTATTTGGAAAGCTGAGGCTGTAGTTTGTGTTTTCTTGGTGAGTCTTATGCCGAGCAGCTGTTACAACTCTTCTCGAGCTGGAGTGTCCAGTTAGGTGTTTGGAGCCCCTGTTCTAGGAAGAGAAAGTTGAAAAGGACTTGTTTGGCTGTCTGAGACTTCAGGTGCTGTTTTAGTTGAAATTCCTAAGTTCCCTGAAGTCAAGAGTTAAATGTAGGGAGGTTTTCAGGGTGTGAGAGCAGAGGCAGGCATGTCCATGTGCTTGTGTGAATGTCAGCTTCTACTGGTGCAAAGGTGGGTATTGAAGTAGTATTGCCAAATGACAAGTTTGCTCAAAAGAAACAAAATTAGGGTGGAAATGTTTGCTATAAATATTTTGCTCACTAAGTTGTATTGCTCTTTTTGTGAAGGTAATGCAAGTCTTCTGGCTACTTCTATGTAGGGATTTGCATATTATACCTCTAAGGAAGCAATGTGGGAAATGTCTCCCCTCTTGTGTAGAGTTCAAACAATGAAGACACATGACCTCCTTTCCTCTTTTCTGTGGGTTGGGAGTTCTGTGACATTTAAAACCAGTCCCAAAGTAATTCAAAGCCTAAAGTTAAATAAATAAATAAAAACATGTATGTTTACAAACTGTTGAGGACATAGCCCAGGCTGTCTACGTGTTATTGGCAATATGTACCTCAAATATGATTGTGTCACGATGTTCTTGACTGTGTTTTTCTAAAACCTGCAGACATTCTCGTGTCTAGTTCTAACCGACCTCAGGTTTTTTCAGCTTTAATAACTGTCTACTTTTAAACAAAACTAAGTGATTACTTCATAGTTTGAAAAAGTGGGCTTTGGAGTCCTGGTATGCTTTTGCTTAGCTGTGTGAACGCACATGTGTCATTTTCCACTCATAATCCACAAACAGTGAAGAAAAAAGTATTTTGAGTTTGGATGCCAAAATGGAAATTTTTATTTTTGCCAAGTTTTGATTTGGCTGAATTTGGATGGCTGAATGGTTAATACTCCACTGGGAAACTCACAGGTATTATCAGAGATCAAAAACAACCCTCACTGCAGTAGCAGCCATTAGCAATTCTGTAGGAGCTGTGTAAAGAACCTTAAAGAGCCAACTACCACATGGCATAGGGTCTTGTCCTGCTGGCTTGTCCTCTGCTACACTTTTGCTGAGTTCCTCCTGAGTGGGAAGGGCTATTGCTGCTTGGCTGCTCTGTGCAGCACATTTCCCCACTGATGTGGAAAAGGGACATATTCTACAGTGTTTTTTGCCTCCTCCTTCCCACTTGAACCAACAGGAGAATTATGAAACAGGAAGCCCTGGTGAGTGGGTTGGGTTAGGATTTCTGGGTTGCTTGTACCATCTTCTCCCCAGCCCAGGCAAACTGACTCCCAAACTTCAGAGCCCAAGACTTGCTTCTCATGCTTCCTGTCACAGACAAGAAGATCCAGTTACATATGTAATATTTCTGTAATTCAGGATTTAGTACTGTATGTGGCTTGTCATCAGGCATCAAACAAGAAGAGCTAATGCAAGAATCTGTTAATTCTTTCCTTGCTGCATTTCATATGATATTTTAAAGTCCACTTTTGTTCATTTGAGTTTTCTAGGCGTAACTTTCATTGCCCTCAAGGGGTTTAAGGTTTTAACGCTGTCTAGCTGAATGTTTGAGATGTTTCTCTTAGATGGCAAATGCCTCCTCAGCATTTGCCAAGTTGAAGAAAGACACTGATCTTTTAATGTATAATTTAATGTATCAATGGCAAACACAGTTATTTAACAACTTTTCTCAGAGTTACAGTAATAATGCCTGTTAACTGGCAGTAGAATTTGTTTACAGCAGAATGAACTTGGATGGCTTTCTGGCATTGTAGTGCAGTTTAACCCCTAGTTAATCAGTATTTTTTTTCATATGCTAAGTTAGAAGCATTATTTAGAAATGAAGCAATGCCCATTTTTGTTAGCTAAGACTTTCCTGCTGCTGTAAATAATAATATATAAATAAACTCTAATGCAATTAACTAAACATAACTTCTGCAGATTTTGGTGTACTTCTTGTTTGTCACATGCTTTGAATTTAGAGGTGGGGGTGGCAAGGCTTGGGCTTATGTGTTTGCTTTTGTAGACTCATAAAGTTTCATCAATATGTCTGCTTCATACAAGCATTCCTCCTCACTTCAGAGAGCAAAACCATTACTGTACAGCTTAAATAAATAAATCAATCAGTTCCAGCACCCTCCTTATTTGTGAAAGGAACAAATCTTGTGTAACTCTTTCCCATTTTACAATTTGGTGACAAGAAGGGGAATGCAAGTGCCAAAAGGCCATAAGGCTTTTCCCTCCCTCCCTCCTTCCTTGTCCAAATTCTGTGTTCATTAGCCAGGGATGGGGAGGAACCTTCCTCCAGACAAACGACTGCAGATGTTTTTCCTTGCTTTACTTAACGCTTTGTGAATAGGCTTTGCTTTCCCCTTCCACCTATTCTGAAATCAACAGGAGAGATTATCAGTCATGGAACAGCAGGAAACCCTGGGCAGACTGGAGGAGTGAGTGTGCTACATTCCCTTCTTGGCTGTGGGAAGAGTCCCAGTGCTGGTGAGCACAGCTATGTCATCCTAAGGGTGACTCTTCTGTCAAAGTGTTTCGTGCAGTCCCAAGGTTTTTGGCACACAGGCTCTCACACTGTTAACCTCATTCCAGAGCAGCCCCTCATCCTTGCCCATCTTCTGGCCCTGCCCCGCAACACATTCAAGAGGACCAGAAGTCACAATCACAAGTTTGACTGGAATGATGAGAAACATCATCATAATTTAGCAAGAAGTCATAACTGAAAGTTGAAAATTGTTTTTAGAAAGTTGAGTTTTGTATTGGAGAAACAGTAAATAAATGGTTCCCATCTGCCCACTTGGGAGATCTGGGTACACTTCTCCTGCTGTTTACAGCAGGAAATCAAGCTGCCAGGTGCACCCCTGCCAGCCAGCACAGAAACATAAACACATTCCTTTTTTGCTCAAAATATTTTCTACAGTGGGTATTTTTGTTTTTTACTTTTGCTCTCCTCCTATGATTCAGGCTATTTTTTAAATTACAGTAGGGGTTTTCCAGTACTTTGGTAGCACTAATTCTAAATTTCAACACCTAAAAAGAGTAATAGAGAAAGTCTGTAAGGGATTCCATAAAATTATTTTTGTAAAGTCATTCCTTACTTCATCTAGTTTGTCCTAATTTTGTCACTGCTGCATCTGGATGGCTCTGTCAACATTTGTGTTAGAGTTTGTCTCCTGCTAAAACTTCTTTAGGTTCATTCTGTTTTTTAATGCATGTTTGAAGCTGGTAAAACTAGTTTTACCTAGTAAAAGCATTTTAGCAAAATATCAGGTCACAGTATTGCCTTTGATCTCTTGAAAAATTTTATTTGCAATAAAAAATGTATGTCAGATACCATTAGAGTTTTCTGATGGAAATGAATAATAATCTGAGTGACACTCCTGGAAGTGTTCAACACCAGGCTGGAGGGAGCTCTGAGCAACCTGGTCCAGTGAAAAGTGTCCCCCAAGGTGGCAGCAAGGTAGGAATGACATGATCTTTAAGTTCCCTTCAATCCCAGGCTATTCCGTGATTCCATGACACTACTAGTCCTTGTGTTTACTTTTGTTTTATTAGTTCAGAAAAGAGTTGAGTATCCTCTGAATTCTCGTCTGAAAATAGAAGGTGAAAGACTTCTTGAACACCGTTCTGCGGTTTAAAGAAAAAGGCAGCTCAGCTGAATTTGAGTGTTCATTTTATATCTTTCAATGATATCACCATCAGTATGCAGTCATGGGTTCTATCCTAGGGAATAAAACTCCTAGCTGTCTTCTTGTCAACAAGATCAATTGTGAGAACAAACAGGTTTATTTAATTTCTTAATTTTCAAAAGAAAATGAATAAGAATATTGAAATGCTCTGCTTATAAAACCAGCTACCTAGCTCCCTCTTGAGTCAAGATCCCAGTGCTCAGGACAGAAATGCTTCTCATTGGTTTTGAGAATATTTTTAAATTTTGCTAGATTTATTTTGCATCTACTTCTGCATAAATCACATCAAGATCTATTTCCTGTTACTCTGTAGACCACAAAGTTACGCAGAATGCATACATTTTTATTTCAAGTTTTTGCATTTACATGTCCTGGGCTGAAATACAGACAATATCATATATTCTTACAATCTTTACTTACTCAGATGCTGATTTACATAAAAAACAATTCTCTGAAACACAAAATCATGGGTCCGGATGTTCAAAACCACAACAAATCATATGAAATGCGGTAAAGTATCTTTTGCAGTGTTCCCTCTATTCTTGTAATAAGATGCTCATATTTTAGTGAATGAGTCGCTTGCTGATTATCTGCTAATGAGATATGCCTGGGCTCATAAGAACTACAGTGTATGAGTGTCCCACTGGGTCTGGGTTTGGAAGGAGGTAATTCATGCTGCGTGGCTGTTGTTTCTCTCTGCAGGGAACAGAACTCTGCCGAAATTGAAATCATACCTTGATTATCTAATGGGGTCTAATGCATGCAAGTGGAAAGAAGAGCCTGTTACATCCCTGCTAGGAAGAGGGGAAGATTAGCTGAATGAAGAGCATCTCCTGGGTGCAAGAGAGACTGAGGAAAGCTGAGGAATGGCCTCTGACTTGCTGGCTTCTCCTCACAGATGCCATCAGAGTGCACAACATATATATCTCTTGGCCTCCATTTCTTTGTTCCCTCTGAGTAGAGACTGAACCCTAAACTTAGCCTTTCAGGAGTTCCAAGGTGTCTCTTCTTGTGCTTTGCAGAGTTTGGCTTTGTCTCTTCCTCCCTGCTCCCATCTAGTTCTGGAAACATACCAGAGCCTGTGAAAGGCTCCTCTGGTACAGCCACTGCATCAGGAGCCTCTGGATCCTGTGTGAGGAGCAGCACTCCTTTCCCCGGGAGCTGGAATGTAACAACTCCTTATGGCTGACATTTCCCACACTTGCTGAAAGATGAGGAGAGACTTGAGAGGTGGAACAGAAAGATACCACCCTTCTACTAGATCACTGGCACCTTTTTGGTGTTCAGCCCTGGCTAATCTTCTTAGGAAGAAGCCTGGGGTTAATTATCTGATCTGCCTGGATCCCTTTCCAGGCTTGTTTGAGTCAGTCAGTATTCTGTTCCAGAGAAGAAATGCCCTGTCAGGAAGGTACTGGGCTCAGTCTATTTTCCAGGCAGGGGAATGCACTATATTTCTGTTTGAATTACGTTGCTTATTTAAGTTTCCTGCTGTAAATATTTTTCCCCAGGGAAAAGGCTATTTTTCCCCTGCCTTAAACCTTACTACCAGCTACTGGTCTGCCCCATAAATGTAATTTTTAAATAAAATAAAACCAGGACCAGATGAGGCAGGCACTTCAATATTTTAGCCTAGTAATGCAAGTGACCTAATACCTACATCAGTATTTTCCTCGTTCATTTAACATTGCAGATGTAATGAGGACTGTTAAAAAGAGATATACCACTGTAAAGGTTTTTATTCAGCTTTAATTGTTCTGAAATTTGAGATTTAAAATGGTCTTGCTCCTTTGCTATTATGATGATGCTCCCACAACTGGTAGAAATAAAGTTGACTGGTTCTGCAGGGTACTGGTGGTTTCCATGCTAATTATTTTATTCTCTGTTACCATCTTGTCAAGCAATTGCTGTGAATTACTTTTGACTGCATTTAAGGAAATGTTAACTGCATGCATTTAAATACACAGAAGTCTTGACAGTAAAAGGCTGAATAGTTTTCACTTCCGATGAGTATTATGTTATATATTTAATATAAGCAGAAATGTATTAAAGAACACAGTTCAAAACGATATAAAAATCAAAGCTTTGGACCATTGAAAGAAAGCGGATCTGAGCAGCTTAGATTTTTAATTTCCTTTCCTTGGAATATTTATCTTTGTATGCTCATTCTGGTGCATCAACTGTTGTAAGCTACTTTTTCAGCATAAAAGTTTCCTGGTGTATCATGGTATCCAAATAACTATTGAATCTAGCAGAAGGGGAGCAAAAAATTCACACAGAGTTTTCAAATCCTCTTGTAATAATACAAGAAAAAAAATCATAGATAGGGTGAGTGTGTATAAGTACACTTACTGAAGTCAACACAAAGCCAAATGGGTAGGATTAATTATGAAAATGTTAATTTTCTCAGAAGAAGCTTTTGAGAATTCTACTAAATGAAAATAGTCTGAGGGTGGTCACTTGTATTTTGCAGTGCCATAAATTTTTAGTTGTCAGGGATTAGTTTCCAGCTTTTATTGTTTATCTGTGGCAGTAAGCCTGCTGTTCTGAATTTATTTTTATTTCCTTCCTATATTACATTTTGTTGCCAATTTGTTAGATTTTTCATTTCTAAGTAAAGCTTTCAGTCCCATGCTTTCAGCAAATAAATTTTTTAAGTATATTGGCTTTAATGATCTCATTCACTTCGTGAGCTGTTATTCGTGTTCTAGAAATGAATTGTGTGGTCTAACTGAACTGGTATAACTATATTTAATTCTAACTTGATTACCTCTCTGCTGTTTTCTAGATAGAGCATACACTCAAATATACCCACATGCTTCCCATGACTCCATATGCTCCCATTGACTATTGTAGGATTTGCAAGCAATACATCTAATTGCACTTTTCATTATGTAGTCAATAGGCATATAAGTTGATTGCACAGTTTTGCTTTCACTCTAGGTATACGATAAAAATTGATTTTCCTTCCTTCTGACATTTACTAACTGGCCAGCACAAAGCAGCCTCAACCTACTGAAGGTCCAGTGCTCTCAGTAACCGGCATTCCTCCTGCTTTAATGATGGAACTGACTTTTGGTATGATGCATTAGTTACGTGATGTACTTACAGATACAGATTCATATTCTTCCCTCCTCTTTGAAGCACACTCTTAGTAAAGATGTGGATTTGTGCAATACATGTTTTGCAAGTTGCTGTTCTTTCTTTCCCTTCTTTTCCCTCCTCATCTGGAAAGGCCCAGCAGAGCTGGCAATATCAGGAGCAACAGAAAGGAAGAGCATTTGGCCCCATAGGAACCTTTTCACCTGATTAATACAAACACACCAGAACCTTTCTCAGAAACTACTCTTGTATTCTCTGATAATAACAAGGTAAAAGTGTAGACTGTCATCAAAAAATCTCACATACCACATTAAAGAGTGGGTATGTTATGTCTTTCTGGCTCTTCCTTTCTGTCAGGGTGCCTTGACCCATTCATTCTTAGACATACAAGCTCTTCCTCTGTCAGCCCACCAGCCTCAACACTTTACTGTTTTTCCTTTCTCTGAGTTTGGCCAGCCAGCTTCAGCTTCCCTGTGGCAACCAGTCTCCACTGATCATAGCCACTGCTGATATATTCTGTGTCTCTGTATCTGTGTGGCAGGAGGTATAAATTGTCAATATGATTATTGTTTTCACCATATTTCGTGAAGATATGGAAATTAGATCCTTCAGTAACTGGTAGCAAATTATGTCAATATTGGCTACTTGTGGCTTGAGTACCCTTTCCAACTTCTGATTTGTTGATTTTTTGATGCAACATGGTAGAGGGTAATTCAACCTATCCCCTTTAGCTGGGAGTTATGCTAAAAATTATGTTCATGTACAGATCTTTAAGATTTCTGTCAAATTTAGGAGGGGTTTCTTCCCCTGTTTTTGCTGCTAATTACCTGGAAATATTTGCCCACTGTAGTAAGGTGAGCAAAAGGGTAATCAAATATCTGTAACTGTGTGAATTCTGAGTTATTCCAACAAAACTGAGTATTTGCAGTAAGGGAAGTACTATGGGCCCTTGGGAAAGTAAAAAGCAGGGAATGGCCTGCAAGCAAAAGTTAAATATTCTCCTGATTTCCAATCGACTTCCTGGGGTTTTCCAAACAGCTGTGCTGGGAACAAACAGACATGGCTCTGATCTTCTAGTTAATGGAAGGTCTGGAGATGTTTTTATCTATCTCTGTTTAACCATTGAAGACTGTAAGAGAGGCTTCAACGCCATTAATAACATCCATCACAGGACAGCTTATGATAAAGCAACAAGAACCAAATCCAAGTTTTCTTGTGCCTGTTTTGATCTCCCAAAGCTAGCAGAAAAAAATCTTATGAAAACCATTAGCAGACTACCCTGAAACCTCCAAACAGGCGAGTGATTGCACTTATGGCTGCAGGATGGCCTATGGTGGCTGAAGATGACAGGCATTCAAATATTTGCAGTTCCAGTCATAATGGATTTTGTTCCAGCACCTCCTGGTTTAGCACCGTTTTTCCTGTTATACACCTCCCAGCTGGATAAAGGAACAGCCAAGCTGTGGGACCAGCTGTCCATCCACATCCACTGGGGAGGGGGAGTCTGTGTGTGTAGTTGAAGGAGGTAGCTATGATGACTAATTAATGGCACTTTCCCCTTTGAGCTGAGTAAAATTAAAACTGTGTGGCTTTAGTTAAATGTGGGTTCAAGAAAATAGTCACTGGGATATTGCATTAGAATAATCTTCCCTTGATGCTGGAAATGAGCCAAAATGTTGGAAACTGGAATCATATCCTTAAAGACTTTCAGAGCTGGAATTTTGATTGTGCATCTGCATGGGTGAAGATCATTGCTAAATTTCAAGAGATAATGTGACTAAAACAATAACGAAATACAATATTAGGCATTCTCAATGATCTTTGAGGTTTCTTCAGCCCTGTGGTCCTTGATGGCCACACTCATGTCTAAACCCACTTATTCTCATGTTAGTAGTAGCCAAGATGCATTATTTTGCTGTTCTCATTTTGTGAAGTTGTTGTGTGGGCTGTGTGGATGAATGGGGGAAAGCATAGCCAGAGACAATACTGAAGAAATTCCCAACTGGCTTATCCAAAGAAAAGCTTGGGTGGACTAAACTGGATTTAAAAATCTCTTCCAATTACTTTTTTTTCACATGAAAAAACTACTTACCTGATCTACAGTCGGGGAATTGCTGATTTGTATCTCAAAATATTCACAAAATCATAAAATAGTTTGAGTTGGAAGGGACCTTAAGGATCATTCAGTTCCAATTCCCTTCCCTTAGGCAGGGACACCTCTACTAGAGCACATTGTTCAAAGACACATCCAGCCTTGTCTCCAACACTGACCCTGCCTGCCTCTTTTCCACTCCGATTTGCCCACCCGGCTAGCCTCCAAGGCAGGGTCGCGCCGAGAGTGGCCCACTTCTAGGAGTGTGCAGATCCCAGAAAACGGGTAAGGCTCTGAGCCTTAATCACAGCCGTCAGCGTCTGGCGAGGAGTAAAGAGCAAGAGGGGGTCCTCTCGTAGCTCCAGCCAACGATTTATTGACAAACAATGACAGGCGTGAGCAGGGAACCACAAAACGCACAGAGAAAGGACTTATATCAACTTAAATACGGGGAGGTCCTGAGGGAGGGTACAAAGCATCAACCAATCAGAGCACTCTGGGGGAGGAACATGAGGCAGGGACAAATACTTAAGCAACCAATGGGAGAAAATGTAGGCGGGGTTTCACATGTGGGAGCTAATCATATAACACAGACCTGATAACTGGCACAGAACATTCTAGAACAAAGGGAGTGGCCAAGGGGGATTGACAATAGGCTGCGTAGGGTCTAGGGTGACAGGCAGGGAAGGATCTCGAAAAGTGGGAGGGGCTTAGGGTTGAGTGGCAAGGTTGGGGTGGGAAGGAGAACAACTCGGAATGAACCAACTGGGACGGTACAATGTGGGAACAAACCATTATAAACCGAGACAACAAACGTAATATAAGGAAAAACAAACGAACCACAGCAGAACACTTCCAGGGATGAAGCATCCACAACTTCTCTGGGAAACCTGTGCCAGTGTCGCACTACTCCCATAGTGGTGAGATTGTCTTCCTAATATCTGATCTAAGTTTACTGTCTTTCAGTTTGAAGCCATTCTGCCATGTCCTATCACTCCCTGCCCCTGTAAAAAGTCCCTCTCCAGCTTTCTTATAGGCTCCTTTCAGGTGTTGGAAGGTGTTCCAGGGTCACCCTTGAGCCTTCTTTTCTCCCAGCTGACTAGCCCCAACTCTCTCAGCCCAAGCTCCAGTCATCTGATCATCTTCATGGCATCCTCTGGATGTCATGTCAGGTCCATGTCCTTCTTGTGCTGGAGAGCCCAGAACTCAACTCAGTGCTTCTGAACCTCTGTTTGGTAAGGAATCGTGGCAGACATTGTCGCATTTTCATACTAACGCATGTGGAAGAAATAAGGGTAAAAGGATAAACCGTGTTAGAATTTGTGATGGGCTGTTAGCTACAAATTCTTGCCAGCATACATTTGGGTGATGCTATTAATCATAAACAGTAGATTTACATTTCAGTTGTATTGATTGCAAGATGAGTGGCAAAACCATTATTGCCACATGTCACACCAATGAGTTGGAGAGTCCTGTGACAATTGCACCTTTGAGTTGCTTGCTGTGTGCTAATAGCCAGTTGTCTATATTACTTTTAAAAGGTATCATCTTAAAACTAAAATAAAACCCCAACAAATGCAAAACAATAATCTGTTTTCCCTCAAAATGTGACCTACTAAGCCCAAATCATACCCATGTATGGCAAATAATAACGTTTTAGAAAAGGGGACTTTGACACTCATTACAACTAGAGATGGAAACAATATGCAGTCAAAAATTCAAGAGGGCACATTTCCAACAGTATTAAAGTACTTGTTCCTAGACACAGTAGATCATGAGATATTGAATCTTAATCTCCTGGCATTCCTATATGCAAGGACGCTATTTTAAGACATAATATAAAGCTTTGAGAATGTTTTAATGATTGTTCTCCTTTCTCTGACATTAGTTCTGGCTGATTTCTTAAAAGCACTCTCAGGCAGTTGTTTAAATAGTTGTCCTTCAGCATGAGTGCGTACGTTAAACACTGGCAGGTCTTTTGAGGAAGATTTAACCTGTCAGTGCAGATACCATGACTAAAAGGTAGTCTCTTCCCTAGTTCTGCTGGTTTAAATCCCTCTTTTCATGCCTGCTCACCATCGGTGTCTCCGTGGCTGTCTACAACACATCTCTTCTGCAGCTGGTGTGCTTGCTTGAGCTGAGCAGGGGCATCTGGCTGATGCCAGGCATGCCCAGGTCATGGTGATGCTCTGGGCCTTGTACTCCGTAGCAGGTGGCTGGAAGGTCAGGAGCACCACTAAAAGGCCTCTCCTGAGTATAAAACTTGGAATTGGCATTATTGCCTATATATTATCACTGTATTCACTATGGCTGCGAGTACACTAATAACCATTGTGAGTACAGCTGTTTTCCAGCTGAAGCAGAATTGGCAAAAGATTTGTGTATGCCATCTTCCAGAAGTCTGTGGGCTTACATGGCTGTTCTGAGCTATCAGCAAAACTCACATGCAGATATGATGAGACTTGTCCTGCTGCAGCTTAACTTTCGTGTGTGCTCAAACTACTACCCTGGTATATTTGCTCTCTGCAGCCAAGCTCAGGTCACTGCTCCAGACTGCAAGAGAGATATGGCAGTGCTTAAAAACTGCAAACACAAAGTAGTATAGTTGTCCTTGGCTCCAGCTTTTACAGGGCTGCTCACTGCTCAGGACATTTGGAGCTTGTTTTCTCAGCTAGCATAGATGATTTAAACAGGTCTGGCAGCCAGGCAGCATTGAAATACCTGAAGTCAAATTTTATTTTCCCTTGAGAGAGATTTTATGAATAAAGCACAACTGATGGAGTAATGGAAATCTCTCTAAGGAAGATGCATGTTCCCCATTGGGAGATGCAATCCTATCACCAAATCACTTTCCTATTTCTAGGCCAGGATGCTTCAGAGGTGCAAGCTGTTTTCAGATTTTACGGTTTAGTTCATAACTAACACTGTCTCCATTTTTCAAGAGTTATCTTCAAGCGCATTTGGGTGAATAAAAGTTTAAATATATGATGAAATTACCCCAAGTTATCAAGTTTAGCTAATCCACGCTTATCTGCTGATGTCAAAATCATCGTGTTATCTTTGTTTACAAAGATGTCAGAGTACCTGGGCCGGCTAAAGGAGTTTGCAGAAACAGTGATGAGGCTGTTTGCGGCAGACCAGAGGTAATTTAGAAACTGCTGTCTGAAGATGAAAAGGTGAGTTTCATGGTTTGATAAATGTCTATACATCTGGTCACACCTGTGAGTTAAGCTGTTGAAGAAATTAAGTGTAACAATCAGATCAGGCTTGCTCACAGGCTTACCTTGCAAGTCAATTGTTCTGAAAACTGAACTGCGACACCTGTGCAGCCAAACCATGGTGGGACAGGGTAGTTTAGTTTTGACTCTGCCAAAGCTCTTGTAGAAGTCCTGTGCCCAGGAAATGGCAGCTGACATTTGAAAATGACCTGTTGTTGCCTGAGCTCAGGTACCATCAGCTTAAACAAGTGCCGGTCTGTGGATGAGTAATTTCAAATCGTGCACGGGTTGCCTGACCTAGGTTTACCACAGTGACTTCTGTGGGATGGAAAATGCACTTCCTCACTTCCAGCAGTTATGGTGCCCTAAACCACTAAAGAATTTAAATAGAGTGATATGGGGTATTGTTGTTGGCGGGTTTTGTTGTTTTTTTTTCTTTGTTTGTTTGTTCTTGTTTGTTTGTTTGTTTGTTCCTTTTTTTGTTTTCTTCTTTGGCTGTTGGTTGGTTTGGCTTCTTTGGTGGGTTTTCCTTTTCTGTTTGTTTGTTTGTTTGTGGGGTTTTGTGTGTTTTGTTTGTTTGTTTTCCTTCTTTGTTTTTTGTTGATAATTTGTTGAATTTGTTGGGTTTTTTTTGTTGTTTGGGTTTGTTTTTTTTTAATGGAATGACCCCCAGAGGTTTGCAGACACAGCTTTGGTGTGGTCCTCCTCAAATATGTGGTAGCATATCCTGCTCTTCCAACCTTCTCATGAGCTGGTGGGTTTTTTCCTGCTTCTGAAGGACACAGAGCAAATAGTGACTATATCCAGCTGCCTTTGTATTTTTCTAGCATAATACAAACAGGAAATTTCACAATACCCGAAATTAATCAATGTGAAGTTCATTTCACTAAGTTTTAGAGACTGTGAAATGGCTAGGCATGATTTAAACACATGTGATACTTTAGAAGTGTGCAGATCCTGTTATATTAATGGTAACTTCCAAAGCAAGGTTTAGATCAGGTGTGAGAAAGTGCAGGACTATTGCCTATTAGGTAAGCTCTAATTTTTACACACTCAATTTTATTTTTTTTCACATGAAAATATAATACTTTGATACACACAAATTTCCTGTACAATAGCTCTGAAAACATGCGCTTCTATTTTGTGTTGCATGTTGCCACATTGACTATTTTCTTTAGGTTTTGTTAATGCAAAGTACATTTTAATGAACCTAATGATTTAACCACATTTTAGTTTGAATCAAGTAGATTCAGACTAGAAAGCATTTAGTTTCCATGTTTTTCTTTTCTTAATCCTGGTACATAAATGGATACTTGATTTTTTGCAGTTCAGTGACAGAAAACTTGTATTCAACCGTCTTTGGTCTACATTTGAACATGCAGAAATTCTTGTAGTGTGTCATGGTTCTGGGTGAGACCTACCAAAATGTACAAAACCAAGGAACAGACTCTGCTCTAAAGAATGAATAAAGAATTCTATCAAACTAGATTTACTTTTCATTTTTCATTGCCTATTTTTCAGATTCTACTGTGCTATGTAAAACATGTTTGGTTTTTAGTGGGTTGCCATAGGCTCATTCACCTAGATTTGGTTCTAGGCCTTGCATACTTTTTATAGAAGAAAACTTTCTACAGTGAGGCCTGCAGAGAATTTAAAGGTGAGGGGTTTTTTTTTCTTTCAAAATGAGATTTTTTTTCATGTGATTAGGGAGACAATATTGCAAAATGGCATTCTCAGGGTCAAAACTAAGAATCCACGATTCATTACCACCAATTGTGATGTTAAAAACATGACTTGTGATTTCTGAATATTTAGTGTTTGTGGTGCTTAAGAGCTACGCAATGGAAGTTTAAACTGCTGTATGGAAAATGAGCAGAAATGTTAGAAACTGAAAGAATGAAGTGCCATCAAACAGAAATCTCAAATAGTGATTTTATTTAATTTCTCCCCAGCCTGACCATTCCCAAGGCCCCAGCAGCCTCACCCCCAAGGTCAGAGACTTTCGCTGCTGGGACCGTTCACTGCTCCACTGTGGGCAGCTCCAGTGCCCCGAGGGGTCCCTGCTCAGCTCCTGCACACCCCAGTCAGGCAGACCAGGCTTCCCCTCTGCCTCCACCCTACATTTCCCCTGGCAGAGTTTCAGATGTCTCACTCCACATACATTTATTCACAGTAACACAGAAACATCTCAAGCTGAGGTGCTGCTGAGGAAGGACCCCCAGGAAAGGAACAAAAGGAACACTTGGCCTTTTATCCCCTCACAGTCCAGGCTGGGTGCAAGTCTTGCTCCTTCTCCTTAGTCCTAAACACAGTCTCCTGCTATGTCTCCAAATATCCCTTCACCTGGCTGGCCACTGGTTCTTGTGCCAGCCAGGTACTCTTGGTTCTTTTTTGTTAAACATCTTTGTTGGCAGCTCTTGTCTCAGACTCCCACCCAGAGCTCAGTCTGCATCTCAAATTGCAGCTTGCAAACTCAGCTACCTACACCAGTCTTATTCCTCAACACCCAGATGTATCACATCCGTTGTTAAACAAATTGTTGAAGTTGACAGTCTCTTGGGCATTAGGAGGGCCATGGAAATCCTCCTGCTCTGTGCATGCAGTCCTTGTGGATCTAGTAATCCTACAGTTTATTTTGGGAAACTGCAGAAAGGTGACAAAACGTTAGGGACACCTAATATGAAAGAATGGTTTCTCAAGTGGAATGGATATTTTGTAGTTCCAGTTTTATCCCTGCAAAGTTCAGAATTGCTGGGACTCCTGTGTAGCAACATGATTACATGTGCTTTAATCTGCCGTGTCTCTTGTGAGAGCTTTGAAGGGAGATGGAGTAAGCAGAGTGGATAACTTTAAGCTTACTTTGTGCCTCTTGATGCCATCTGAGGAAAAGGTATTGCTCTACATGAGACTATGTTCCAGAAAAAAAAGATCATACCTATTTATAGAAACAAATAATGAAAGAGAATATCAACTCTAGTTGGCAATATAATATCCTCTCTGTTATTCTAAGAGTTATTTAACTTCCAAGATTTGTGAAAATATAGCTCCAACATAAAAATGTAATTTCAAACTGTCAGGCTCCGAGAGTTGTTGCAGCAAATAAGGAATACACAATAGCAACATCTATGCTCAGTTGAATTCAGGCTTTGAACTGGTATTCCACCCTTGCAGATTCAATGAAGATAAGAACAAAAAAATTGTTAGTAAATTAATTCCTTGACATACAAGATTACTGATCTTGAGTTTTCATCAAACTGTCAGATATCTCCTTACTTCTAGGGTAGAGGAGGCACAGAGGGTTATTCCAAACTGCAGAAGAAGCTCCCAGTGTGTTACTTATTCATCACAGGGAGCTCTGACTGCTTGGTTTAGCTTCACAAGGATTGGAAGTTTATCACACGCAAGTATTGCAGGACATTTTCTTCCACACAAGTATTTTCTAATCCCCTGAACCCCCAAGCTCCAGGGGAGTCTGATGCATACTGCTTGTTATTAATGTGCTCTAGCCATTGCTTTCCAGCCCTTCTGAGATAGGAGCAGGAGATGATATCAGCATTGTGGTGATGCAAGAGACCACACACAAGTAAAGAATGCAGGTGCAGTTGGGGAGGGAAAGTGAACCTTTTGCAGCAGGCCAGAGTGAAAATCTGTGTGTACAATGGGAAGAAAGGTACATTGATACTGAACAGTACTGTTGCTAAAAGGGGTTATTTTAAACTGTCTAGGAGCTGGTTTTCTCCCTTTCCACATCCAGGCACTTGCTGAGAAAACACAAAGTCTATAAATGCAGAAGAAACTTGATTTGAAATACAAACCTGTCTTCCTTTTGTTTCTTTGTTGTACTGGTTTCTCTGCCTTGCTTGTTCTGATTTCCATGTCCACAGGGTCAGATAGAGATACCAGAGCTGACTTTCATGATCTGGGAATGCTACTGAAAGCAGCTCAGTGCCAGGAACCCAGAGCTCCAGATTGGCTCCCTCATTCTGCTGGGAGAAAAAGCCCTGTTCTTTACCTCCAAACAAGTGTTGATAACATAAAGCCTGAGGGACATGATCTGTCTCTGCAGGGTTCCCAGATCAGGCTCTACTCGGTCTCTCACTTCCTCAACCACGTCCGCTCCCGGTCTCACATGCTCGCACCTTCTTTTTTTGTCTCTTTGGGGACATGCATGACAGTAGGGCTAAGAATACTCTTGGCCGAGAGCTTCAAAGCTACCGCAGGAGACAGATGCATCATTCTCATTGAAGTTCATGAGAGCTGTGTTCTAAATTCTCCATGCTGCTTGGGGAGTATTTTGCAGTGGCTGATGTACCAATATCGTGTAGTACTGTGATCCAAATAACATTCACTATCAACATTATCAAACTGATGAGCTGCTGATATTACCCTGGATTCCTGTTTGCCTTCTACTTTGGGCTGCCCTGTGTAGCCTGGTGTGGCCTGGCTTTGTGCTGTCCTCTGCCCTTCCTGTCCCCTGCCTCACCTGAGCTGCCCTCCCTGCCTGCCTGCTTGCCAGCTTCCGCTCTTTGAGATCCTCCCTCTGCTCAGCCAAGCCCTAGTGCAAAACTGCTATGCCAGGGGAGATCTATGGGGTCAGAGTATCCAGGGAATGGAAAAGTTTTCTTGAGGTGATCGCATGTCCTTGAGATCAAGGGGGAACATCAGACCTTCTTATGCTGCAGTCCCTGTCACTGTGTAATGTCCCTAAAAGGTCTTGGTCTTACAGCGTAGAGGAACAGATTAATGGACAGACTCCTGCCTTGCTTGCAGGAGACTGCACAGATTGCTTTGCTTCTCCCAGAGACTCTGTGGTGTTCGATGCCTTTTTTGGTATAAGTAGGAGTTTGGAGTGGTATTGTCAATCACTAGTCTGTATATAATTAAACTGCTTTCAGTTTTCTAACTGCTTTACCTGTGCATTAGTCATACAGTCATTAAAACAGCTGGGAGATGTATTTGGTAGCATTGCTGACAAATCCTCTATGGTTTTCAAAGATTCAATTTTATTGAGAATAATAAAAGTGGAATTAGGATGCAAGTGTCTATGGTCTCAGTTTTATGCATGGATTTAGTGAACACTCTGTACTGCTTTGTCTTAAACCCTGTGTACTGTCATACTGAGGAGAATAATGCTAGTGGAGGAATTTAAAGGGAACAAATCCTAATTTCTGTATTAAAAATATAAGTGGCATCTGATCTGGCATTTCTCTTCCTTCAAGTAACTACCTTTTTTAAAGTTTCTTCCACGTTTATTTTCACACATACAAAAATAACTTCAATTGGTTTTATGAACACTGGACATAAAAATATCTGCATTTTTTAAAACTTTTTTTTTCCTACAATGAAATCTGCTGATTGAAACTAAAGAACAAATCTTGATAATCTTCAGTGCAGGAAGCCTGAAAATGAAATCAACTTTTATTTTGCATTTTCCCTCCTCTTTGAAAGATGTAAAATCTTCTTCTGTCCTGTCCAATAGCAATAATAGGAAAAAACCAGCAGCTCATCTCCCCAAAGAGATTATGACTTTGTGAGGAAAAAAAAATTACTTTGAACCTCTTTTCTACACATAACTCTTTCCTACCACTATGACAATTTTACTAATTCTTTTTCCTTGCATCTTTCCTGTTTGTTTCTTATGTAGTTTAAAAGCTGTGTAATTGGGAGCTCTTTTGTGGGAAGGTGACTGGGAATGGAGTAAGGTTGTGGAAGCTTCCCAGGTTTTATTGAAGACATGCCATCACAAGCCCTCAGAATGGCTCAAGGGATCCCAAGGGAATCACAGCTGTATCAACACGACACTCACCTGCACCTGAGGCCTCCAGTCCTACAGACATGGCAAAATAGATTTGCTTCCTAATGGCTTGTTCTTTGATTTTATATATGCAAAAAGGCTGCAATAGACAATGCCATGGGTCTATTTAGTTGATGTTGACAAGCTTTAAAACTGATGACCATTTTTCTGCAGAGAAGAAAGGTTGATTGTATGTCCCAGCGGTGGGACAGACTGAAGGTGAATTGAGCATCTTGACAATGGGAGAGTAACACGTGACTAGTCTGTAACTTTAGGGCACCAAACCTTTTAGCCTTTGATCTTCTGTCCAATCGAGCTGCTTGCCCTCTTCTGTAGGAGAAGATGCATGTATATTGAACTACTCACTGTCGTGGATCTACCCAATTGTGAAAGTGTAGTGGCTGTAATTAAACCTATTTGTTCTGTAGCTGATTTACTGGAAAGATGCTATATACAGTTATTTTTCTGGGAAGTGTCACTATTGGGTTTCTGGCAGAGACCAGCTCACTTTGAGACTGGAATGGTTTGAGAAATCTGATCTACGTTTGAAACTGGCCCCTCTTGGAGCAGTGGGATGGACTAGGTGACCTCCAGTGTTCCCTTCCAGCCTGAATTACTCTATGATTCTGTGGAAGGTTCCTCAATCTGCTCAGGGACAATATCCTTTAAAGCTTCCATCTGGCCACGTGTTAATTTTGGACTGCATGGGCCATCAGCCTCTTCCATGCTAAATCTGGCAGGTGAAGAGAGAAAAGTTACAGCATGTGTGCAAACCATGTGTCCGTAGCACATGTGTCCATAGGTACATCTAGGAGGTACATTTAGCATTTCTAACCAGGAATTCTAAAAAGGAACATCTCAGCTCTGAGAACAAAGCTATTAAGAAGTGCAGAGAGGGGGTTTTACTGGGGAAAGCAGGGTGTGGTGAAGTTTCATTGTCCTGTACCTGATCAAAGATATTGGGTCAAAAAGTGATATTCACTCAACATCACTCTATAAATGGTAGTGAATAGAAAACATTCCTGCTTTTCAGCTGCAGTGATAGAAAATCTGCACATGATGGTAGTTTGGAACAGGAATGGGGCATCCAGAATTTATATCTGACACATAAAATAACAGAAAAATAATGTCTGGCGTGAAACCTCTCCAAACCTGAAAAGCTGTACCCTCACAGCTCAAAGTAATAGCTATGGCTATAAAAATCTCTTTCCTGTTGTATAGTATTTACTGGTTTATGGTAAGGCATAGGGATCCTAGATGCTGTTTGAGAGATTTAACAGGGCTGCATAACCCTAGAAAGAGTCATGTACTAAACCTTTTATGATCATCAGGTTTTGTGGAGAAAAAATAAAATGTCCTGCAAAGTAAACAGGAAGAGAGGATCTGCCTATTTAGGCAGGTTCACAGACCCACTAAATCCTTTTCTACTCAGTTGGATGCTTGGTATGTTGCAGCACACTCTTATCAACAAAATGGGCCCGACTTTGAAGAGCAGTCCCTGAGGAACTACTTAAATATGACACTCAAAGAGAAGCCTTAAAAACTAATGGGAGCTGTCTGTTTGTTTTCTTTAAACTGTTAATCAACATGATCTGTTGTTACTAATGGGCAATTAATAAAGACAATCTAAATTCCCAGGAGAATGAGGCATCCAATAACTGAGTGCAAGAGATGTGCCAGTGCAAAAACAAATCCAAAGCTTTTCAGCCAGTGTGACCATTGCTATGGAGAACAAGGGAGAAGGAGGGCGTAGATGATAGTAAGAAAAGGAGGAATTCCTCTCCTGACTATGGCAATTGTCTTGATTTTTGTGATAATATGATAATTATTTTTATTTGATTAACAGGACATGGAAAACTAAAAAGGTTAGACTAGATCACACTCCAAGCTCTGAGAAAATTTTAGTTAGGCAAGAAAAAGATGTGCATGAGATGAAAATGAAGATAGGAAACATGCTATTAGAGTTGTAGAAAAGAGACCAGGATTTTTATGTGAGAAAGAAGCTTGGGAGGAGGACTGTGAGGAAATTCAAAATCAGGGTGGTAATATTATCAAGTGTTGGAAGTGGTGCTAAAATGTGAAGCCAGGGATAAAAGGAATTGAAGAACATTCTCTTTTGTTCATTTTAATTTCCCAGTACTTAAAGTTTAAAAAAGCCCAAAGCTTTCTAATTAAAGAAAAAAAGAAAAAAAACAAAAAACAAAACAAAACAAAACAAAACAACAACAACAACAAAAAACAAAACAAAAAACGCCCCCAAAACAAACAAACAAACAAAAAAACCAACAAAACCAAAAAAACAAAACCAAAAAAAACCCCAAAGAAGTTTCAGTGATGATTGTGGAGTTGATGCTGAATTTCCTGCATCCATCATAAGCAGTCTTTTCATGCCACTATTTCCTCAGCCCTGGCTTAGAATTGGAGATCTATTTGACTCTGGTTATTGCAGGCCCTTGGAGATTCACTCTTTCACTCACTAGTGCAAGGAAGTGGGTTTTTTTAATGTGGTAAGTTTGTCTTCTTGTACCAGATGGCTCAGTTCTGAGCTTGTGGACAGAGCTGCAGGAAGAACAAGAATTGCCTATTGACGGGACAAGTGAGGTGCTCCCTTTCTCGAGACAGGCTGGAGATCATTCAGCATAAAGCTAGCAGGGGGAAAAACTGGAGAAAGCAGTTATATGAGACAAAATTAAAAGATGAAAAATCATAATCCCATATGAGAACAGGATGTTGTGGAAATTTAGCAAGACATCCTGGTTAAATTTTTTTTCAGTGGCCCTGCTTCATTCTCACTCTAGTGGCTGTGCTCAGGTAATGTCACATGTGAGACATAACTGTGGGTACCAGAGTACAGTTGTGCAATGTAGAGTTTTAAATTGATACGTGCAGATAAAGGCAGCTTTGTGATATAATAGGTAATAAATAATATTGAATGTACTGCTTTCTAGCACTCCCCTGTGCAGGTGTATATGTTACAAACTGGCAAGACAGCACATGCTGAAAATATACTACACCTAGTGTATATGTTTCTATGATTTATCTGCACGCTTTTCTGTACTGTACAACACTTTGAGACATTTTGATAAATTATGGCACTCAAATCCATACGTCATAGTGCTTTAGTGCTTGCTGTATTGTAGCATTACCTTGGGAATTCAGAGCATACAATACTTCCTTTGGAGGGGAAATTTATCAATTGATGCATCTGCAGCCACCTTTGTAACACTTGAAAGAAACGTGTTAAAAAAAAAAAAAGGAAAAACCAAATGCAAAACCAACCAAAAAACCCCTGTCTGTTCAGACTTAAATGCTTGGTTTTACACTATATTTAGGACTGCCTGGTTGTCAGCCAAGACAGACCCTATCTGAAATCTAAAACACTAGATGGAAAGATCATGTGACTGTTAGTTTAATTTTTTGGAGGTTTTTTGTTTGCTGTTTTTTTGCAAAATTCTTCTTTCGTTGGTACATCACTTGATATTGGTCTATTAAAGTTCATAGGAAATAATGTTAATTGCACTTCCAGAATTTCAGAAAATATCTATCAGGCTTTTATAGTCATGTTAAGGCACTGTTCTGTTAATGGAATATTTGGTATTTCCACCAAACACACTGTTTCAGACCATGAAACGTCGCAGTGCTCCACAGTATCTTGCAAGCAGAGCCTGACAGAAGAATGATGGCAAGATGATGTGGTATTTCCCCAGACTGTGGTGGACCTAGGGTAAAACCCCTGTGCAGTTTTTCAATGTAGTTGTGGCTGTTTTTTTTTTCTCATTGACATGGGGGTACAAGTAATTCACAGGCACATCAACAGGCTACAGTCATCTACAGCTACAGACATTGAGGCTTAGGTACTAGGAACTAGGGAGGTAAGATCAGCAATGTTTAAAAGCTCTCACTCCCCAAATGTGTAGTCAATTATTCTTAGATGAAATGAGGGGTTTAACTGTCCTGACTAGTTGATGTGGATCTGCTGATTGTTACAAGAGATGGTGCCTGCCTGAGTGGGAATTTCTATCCCCAAAATCCTTCTGACCTTTTATAGCATGCTCACAGCCTTTTATTTGGGAGCTTGGTTCCCAGCTTTCCATGTGTTTACTCTGTCTTTCAAGGTACTTTGCCTCACTCTGTGCTGTGCTTACATTAAGGTGAGCACCTTCCTCTAAGGGGTGGATAACTTGACTAATCCGTGTCTCTGAAAAACTCAGATGTGGAAAAAGTTACAGAAGTAAAAAGCCTTACAATCACTTCAGATCCACACTGCTCATGCAGCAAAGTTAGAATGGAACAATAAGCCTGGAGAAGCCGGAGATTGAGGGGAACAGTTTTAGAAAACCAGCTGCAGGTGAGTAGGTATGGGCCAGGCTCTGGTTTTAAAGGGTTGGCAAAGGCAAGGTGGTTCTTGCCAAAATTCTTGGAGATGCCTTGTTTTATGGAGTTCAGGCACAGAGGAAGATTTCCCCTGGAAGATTTGAGCCAAGAAAAAGCACTCTCCTGCTGCAGTGCCTAGCCCAGCTGATATTATTCTAAGTTGCTGAAGCACTGAGCGCTATATACAGACATTCAGAGCTGTCAGGAATCACTTCCTGACCTTTCTAAGCTGCAGGTGAACCTACACAGGAATGATCTCCTCTTGATACACCATCACCTTTCTCCCAGGGCCCCACCCCTATGCCTGCAGGCATCTCTGAGCACAAGGCAGCAGCTGGTTAAAAGTGCAGAGGAACAGTACATGATTGTTTAGGACAGGAAGTTGCAATATCCACTTGCAAGAATGTAATTGCTTTTGAGCTGGAACAGGGCCAGGACGGTTGATTCCAGCTGGTAGGAACAGCTGCAGCCGTGAAGGCAGCCAAATCTAGGCCTGCTGCACGGAGGGGAAGGGGAGGAATGGAGCTTGCCAGCAACCTTCTGAACTCAGAGGTGTGCAGGGGAGAGCCCTGCCCAGGTGCCTCCTCCTCCCCACTCCTCTGTGTGGCCCATAGGGAAGCCTGCAGAGGAACTGGCCAGAGGCTGTAGCCAGCCACAGCCCAGGACTTCTGGCATTCAGAGGCTCCACGGAATTTTGCCTGGACTGCAGCTAGCCGCGCTGTCTGCCTGTTTGTGTCCATCCTTCCATTCCCTTTTGCTCAGCTTCTTCAACTGTGTGACTCCACTCTTGCCTCTTTGCCTACCATATTTTACAGCACCTTTCTTCCTTTCATTGCCTAAACCCTCTGTCCAATCCCCCAGTCCAGTTCCCAGGAGCTACTGTTTTATGTTCATTGTGCTTTCCAAGGGCTTGTGTGTTCCCCACCACTAGGTCTCTGTTCAATGAGCTCCTTCTGTTTGCTGCTCTCTGGGTGCAGCACCTGGCACAAGCCTCATTCTCCACTGGCTCTTAAAGAGAAAAGAAGATTACAAGTAGCAGTGAACTTTGTTAGCAGTGTGATATTGGCTTGTGAATCCTACTTTAAATGGAGCATGCTGACTTAAACACCCCAAAACCTAACATTGTGGTCAAAGAATTTTGTTCTTTCTGAAAGAGGTGAATCCAACCTACATGAATCCATAACATGAATCCCACATACAACTTAAACACAACTGTACAAACAGATTATTTTTTAAATTTAAAGCCCTATTTGAAAGCCTTAAGAGAAAAAATGTACTGAAATAGGCATCATACCACTCTAACACAATAGTGGCTTGATTTTGTGGCTGAACTGTGAAACTGCAGGTTTTGCACACTTAGAACCTTCCCATATATTTTTCAGATGCACTTAGATTTTCCAGGGTTGGTTTCGCAAATAAAGAGAGTCATATGACTTCTGAGAGTGACAGGTCTGCCAAAATGTCTGATGCTGTCTGCCACATGCAATCATGGAAAATAAAAATGCTTTTCCTTTAGAAACATCTCCTGGAGGATCCTTGTGCACAGCACTTCTTCACACCACCTTGCTGTGTGCCAGGGAAGGCTAGGTTCATAGGATTATTTCTCCTTCCTAGCCAAGTCTTCAGTCAGCTCATGAAGTTTCTGTAAGGTCCTTTACCCTTTGACTCTCTTGAAGTATGTTGGGGAGCTGGATACACGAGACAGTTTCTTAATACTCATGTTTTTAAATTCACCAGTCTTGATAAAAATTACTTTGATCATACCCAGCTACCTTAGCCTGGTTTAAACTAAAGGAGAGTTTTGGGAAGTATGCCAGGAGAAGTACTTACAGCATCCAATATAGGCAACACAGTTACAAATGTTTATAAAAAAGGTAAACTAAGAAATCACAGAAAGAGAACACTTAATCTAATCACAGCAAGATCATATCTAACAGAATCTTTTGGGTTTCAGCTGACTTGTTATTGCCCCAAAAGTCTTGCAGGGTTTTTCTGTCTCTTGCATCTGCAGCCTGGGGAGAACATTTCAGGGCCAGCTTGGTCCTGATTGAATGGATCAGCTCCCTTCTGGTGACTTTCTTTCTCTGTCATTCTTCCTTTCACCTCCAGGAAGAGCCAGCTAAATGATATGTCCTTCATGGGCCTGATACTACTCAGATAGGAGCTGTGGCCTTACAGCTTTCCTTTGGTTTCAGAGCTGGCAGTGTCTATATTTCTGTGGTTCACAGTTTTCACCCTCGGTGCCTTTGAATTTCCTCCCAGCTTCTACAGTGATAAATGCACTTGTTCTGAATTCATGAACAGGCTCAGTGATGATGATGATGTCTAGCTCATGACGGAGACTAGGCATGGGGATAATCAACCACATGGAAAAACAAAGGTTATGACACACTTGGCCACGCCTTCAAAAGACACTCTAGCATTCACTTTTAATCAAATTAGGAGTGAATCTTTTTTCTGTCAAACATGCTCTATGGAGTGGTTTTCATGAATGATAGGCTGCATTTGGAGAGAATTATCTTTCAATTGATATATGGATGGATGTCTGAAAGTACAAGGCTGAGTAAGATAAGGGACAATGCAGTAGAAAAGCTAGTGTTGTACTGGTTTGAGAGCTGATGTTGAAATGTCAAAACAGAAAGCTTTCTTTTTGCACCTGGGTATCACCAAGAGATTCCGTGACAGACTTGAATATGGAGGGACAGAGGCGTCATGCAAGCATCCTGAAAAATGTGCTGCAATATCCTTGCAGGTGAGGTATTGGATCATCCTGTCTGCTGCCACGAGACAGCTGCACTGAAAATTATGAAAATCATCAGAAAGTATATCTATGACTTTTTAAAAGTCTGCTTTACAAATCCACTATTAAATGGAATGATTTTACTGTTAGTTGAATGTACCTAATATAAATTAGTACACATAAGAAATCAAGGTAAAGAAACAGCTTGGCTTGCTCATGGTTTTAATGTGTATTCTGGGGGATATTTTATTATTTTTTCAACTTTTTGGGTATTTGATGAAAATGTCCATTGATACCTCATTGCTCAGATCTCATTCTGATATCCTTTGCCATATGTCCTGATGGACTCAGGAGCTGGGGCTGACCTTATGTGGTGTAAAGCTGTGACTTGTTTTCCAAATGCAAGGCTGTATCCCTCTTATCTTCTGCTGTAAGGTTTGAACGTAAAATATCTCTCTTCTCAGTTGAAGTAAGAATTTTTTCTACAGCTGTTGGCATTGACTGACTTCAATTACTCATTTAAAGAAGTTTGTAGAAATGACCTGGTAGCATGCTGTGCCCCACTGAATATCTATGGCAGCACAATTTTTAGAAGAATGCAGAGCATCTATTCGAAAGGATGGAGCCTAATTTTTAGATTTAGAATAGAATATTTTCCCTTTTTTTGGTAAAATGTAGACATATTGCTATTCAGAAGAGCATGCAACTACAGACACTCCAGAGAAAATGCACTACAGTGCATTTATGTATGTGAAGTTCAACTACTGCTTCTTCAAAGCTCTGGCTCTTGCTATTTCTGCAGCTCCAGCACTGCTCAAAAGCATCAGAGAGCTTGCCTTCCATGGTCACCTCTTGTCCCTCATTGTGACTTCCTGACACAGGCAAAATTAGTGGGAGCATGGAGGTAATTCACATCACTTTTCCCCTTAGTGTTGAACAGTCAGTAATTATTAAACAGAATCTCCACCTTTTACATGCAAATAAAAATGCAAATAAGCAGTAGAAATTCATAAGAGCAAACCATTTTCTTAACTTCATTCAGTATCAAAGCCAAAATTCAGTTCAGCCTGCTTTATGTATTTAGTTTCAGGGGTTAGTAAGGGACTGCTATTTGTGAAAACTAATGAAAATGAATGATACATTGGCTTTTAAAATGACTGCAAAAAGCACATACTAGATTCCAGTCAGTGGTAATGTTTTGCAATTCATCCTTCAATGGATACATACAAGGTTGTCTAAGTGGTTAGGAGGAAGCCTTCACAATTTGTATTTTAACACTAAAGACAAGCTTTAAAATTATCTATTTACACATGTAATTCAAACTACTTCACAAACTAGTTGGAGGTCAAACATTAATTGCTGAAGAAATTTTGCCCAAAACATGGGCCAGCTTGTTCTGGAGGGCATGCAAATAGTCAGGGAGGAGCAACACGGGGTGTGGGGAATAAGCTGATGGGGTGTGGTAGTATTGTGAAACCTCAGCCCCAGGGAACAGAGTGCATATGGGCAGAAGAAATAAGACATAACTGAATCGTTGTGAAATGTGGACTACTTAAAATTCACCTTATGAATCACTTTCTTTTGAATACCATGCAATATTGTGATGGTGACATACTAGCTTTAAAAAAAAATCTGTTTCAATCCAGTCTTTCAGAACTATGGGATGGAGACAACTTCAAAACACACTGTAGTAATAAAACACCTAAAGCACATGTATTTACCTGAGGAAACACTTTCACTTCAAAAGACTCACTGCAACATTTCTGGGACTTACTGAACATGTGCGCACAGAAAATACAGTAAAAAGGTATTCCAAGTAGGTTCTTTGGTTTAGGGGGAATGCCATAAAATGTTATTTTAGGTCTCATTGTTCAAGCAGAGTGATGCATCTGCTCTATGAACATTTCTGAAATGCCTCTGTGAACATAATTAACTAAGGACTGACTTTCTGTAGTTTCTAAGATAAAAAGAAAAGCCCAGTATTAAATACTTGTTGTTTGCTATTTACCAGTCAGTTTTCTTCTAGTCTGAAACACATCTATTTTTTCAGTAATGAATGTAGTCTGTTGACAGTTGGATTCTGTCAAGGGCTCCTACAACATGTGAGAGAAAACCTGTCTGTTGGCATCTCTTTATCATGATGTTTGCTGCCCCTCTACAGCTAGAAGGAAAACAGTTAAAGCAATAAGTCTGTAAAAACAGAGATTGCATGTAAATGGCTCCCATAAAGCAATAGGTTCTAAATCCAAGGGCTGTATCCAGATGGGTAATTTTTTGTTCGACTTTGTAACTGTGTGCAAGCCAGAAAGAGAAATAGATCCTACCACAAGAAAAGCAATGTCTGATCAAAAGTGGTGGCTAAGGAGGAGAGGGGGAAGCTGGAAACACTCTTTCCTGATGCTATGCCTGCCAAGCCTTGTTTCACATCTCCCACTCCATGTTCCTTTTATGGAGAGTTGTCTACAGCACAGCTGCATAGACCCTCTGCTCCTCTGGGGAGATGTGAGAGTCTCCATCTACCAGGACCTGGCCAGGTGGGAGCAGAGCCAGGCAGTGGACCCTTAGACCCTTGCAGTCTAATGAGGCTCTGGCAGTATGTGACCTAATGTGCTTGAGGACATGCATGTCCTCTCTCCAAATAAAAGGCTTTGACTGACTCTCTTACCTGTTCCAAGAGTGAATCTTGTGTGGAAGTTTTCTGACAACTCGCTTTGGTGTTGCTGAGGGATGGGGTACCAGGAGGTTGGTAATGTGCTTGAGGTCTGAGGCCAAGGACTCAAGAGAGTTTACTTAATTGAAGACCAAAATCTGCTGCAGTCAATGGGAGACTTGCATTGACTCTAGAGATTTTTGGATCAGGTTCCAAATGATTAATTCCTCATAAACAAAGTGGAAAAAAAAGAGATTCCAAGGAGTCAGGCCTGGAAGAAAGACAAAACTTGGTCCTATAACTGTCATACTCTTTATAAACTGAGTTACATGGTTATATAGCTTCTAATTATCTTGTAATCTTCAGTGCTGTGTGAATATTAATATTTACATGACTGCCGTGTGCTACGGTTCTGTGAGTACTTGCACTTCCAAGAAATGCCTGTTCAAGAGTGAAACAAAAAATAACTCACATGGAAGAATAAAGTTTGGACTCTAGGAGCAACTTCCAAGCTCATTACTGAAATTCCAGAGTTGAGTATGATATAAACTTGAAAAATGCTGACTGGGAAGGGAGGAAGGAAGAGAGAAGAGAAGAAATGACAGTGAAAAAAAAGATGAGAGTGAAGAAGGACAAGGACCTTGAGATCAGTAACATTCATTTGCAGTTTTCAACTGAGCATTTTTAACATAGGTTTAATTCTGTTAAGATAGTGAAGGTGTGGCCAGACAGAGGAAAGCCTAATCAATTCTCCTATTAGGTGGATGTGTTTTTTCTCAAGTTTGCTCTGACCTTTGTGTCTGTGTTTTTCGTTACACAGTCATCACAGCTTTAATTAGTCTTCCTCATGCATTGATCCCAGACTTGCGGGATTCCTAGGAAAGGAAGCGAAGATGCTCACTTGGTGATCCTTGTGGGTCCCTTCCAACTCAGAAGGTTCTGATTCTTTCTGCTGGCTGTTGTGAATTAAAGGTTGTGTCAGAAGGCATTAAGCTCTTGTCTGCTGGCTGACACTGGCATACTCTGCCAGCAAGGTTCTGAGTTGTTTCTTTGTGCGGCAGAGCAGCGGGATTGGACATAGTTTGAAATGCATGTTCATTACACTCTGAGTTCTTGTGTATAACTGATCAGTGCAGCTCAAAGGCGGGCAGGAGAAACTCCCTTCTCCTCTCTTGGTGTTCCATGGAGAACAAACCGTGTGAGAGCAAATATGTGAGGCGGGATTCTTCACAAGTGGGTGAGTAGGCATCTGACTGCCAACATCAAGCTGAGACCCACACAGATGCCATCACTACTTTTACATTAGGGAACTGAAATACTTGAGTTGTTTTAAGGGGGAAACATGGCAGTTGGTATTGTCTTTCAATCTAGAGGAAGTGGCAAGGGAAAAGACTTCCATGCAGACATGATGTTGCATCTGAGTGCCATGGGAACCAGGTTCACATGGAAAACCTCTTATGGGAATCAGACATAATTTCCTTTCAAGAGCTCCAAATGTGCACCTTTTTTCTTTTTTTTTTGGCCACTAGAGCGACACAGAGCCTTTATAGGCAGTCTGGAAAGGGTTTTCAGCTGTGGCTGTTTGTGATGGAACCCACAGATTATTAGTTTTGTGGTCTCTTCATTATCCCTGGGACTGGAGCAAATTAGAGCTTGGAATGACCAGCCATATTGGAACTGACAGTCACCTGACAATGACAGTCAGCAGTGAAATATTATATATAACAGACTGTGGATGCAATTTAAAACATATCCAAGAAATAAATTTCTTGTCCAGTTGTCCAAGGCCCACCTATGTGCCTTAACATTCTTTAAAATAAATAGTCCTTAAAAGAAATCCTGGCATAGTGTTCAGAACAAAGGAAAAAAGCTCAGACTGAACACTACGATGTTACAAAATGTTTGTTTGGGACTAGCAGCTTAAAGAAGTTCTCACTGACCAATCTTAACAACATAGAGACAGCAGTAATTTTACACAGTGGACCTGTCATGTAAAATTTACTCTATCAATCAGAAAATCACGGCTGAGCAGAACAGGGTCAGTTCAGTTGGCTCTTGACTTGAAATTGTTCCACTTCCTTCTGAAGTGAGCTGAGTGCTCATATAGCAGTTATTTTGTCTTAGTTGGGAACCCACAATGGAAAGCTGGAACATAACTTAGGCAGCTGAGCTGTTTGCAAGTGATCCTGTGGTTTGCCACTGCACGTGAGCACCTTGCCATTAACAGTGCAGTTGAACAGAGTGCTTAAATATTCCACACCGGCCTGGAAGACCTTGGGTTCCTAGGGAGGTGACAACTTCCCAAGGTGCCTGAAAATATGGCCTGGCTCAAGGCAAGAGTTTTGAGTGATGAGTAGTCACTGGGTCTGAGGCCACAGAACTGGCCTCTTCCCAAGCCAGTGTGAACATGCCCTTATCAGTGGGGTTTCACAGGAATACAGCCCAGTGTCTGTTCCCTGGTGTCACTGCCCAGACTCTCTAGCATGGAAGGCTCAACTGCAGAATAGCAGACAGGCTTAAAATGGTGGACAAATGCTGTCCTACTAGTGGATAACATTCTTACTGTCTTCCCAGTCTCCTTTCTCTGACCTGCCAGGTACACATGTCTGTGACAAGCTAAATAAACTACATAGGTAGTCAGAATATGAGTGGTTAATTCACACATAATGGCTATCTTTAAACCTACAGTATCACTCTGGTCAGCTGATGCAGACATGGGTATATCTCCCTTTATTATTATTATATTATTATATTATTCCTTTTATTTCAGTTACAACACATGGTATCCTGATTCTACAGTTAGAGAAAAAGCAGGAGACCATACTACATTGGCCAATGTATGTGAATTTTTATGCTGTAAATGTTTCCAGTTGCAAGGTCTCTCATCTCCTGTCCTTCCCAGGAAATATCTTCAGTGAAACTATCCATGCCTAGTGCTGTCCTAAGCCATCTACAGCGTAATGGCTGGGAACAGAACTCAAAGGCACAAGGGGATGAGCCCACTGGGAAGGAAGTCTTAGTGGGCAATGATTCCTTCTTGAAGGTGGTCTGGGGGTGCCTTTCAAAATACAGTGGAATTTTCTCCTTCTGAATGTTGCACTGCTGTTTTGTATCATTGGTAAAGGCATATTCATTTTGACTCTAGAGGGTAGACTTCAATTATTTTAATTGTAACAGTTCATATGCTGCAGAGAGTCTGATTTTTAACAGATGTTCCTCGGTATATCAGTCGGAATGAATTACGCTCCTTTAAAAAAGTCACTTAACCCAGTACAGGATATTTCTTTCTATACTAGTTGTTTGGAAATGTTAACACTCAAATGATCATGAGCATCCTTTGAAGTGAACCCTGCCTTGGAGATCGATTGCTGAAATTAGCACCTTGGTTGTTTTTGCTTTAGTCTGTCTGCTTGAGGTCTCTATAACGTGTGAGTTGATTGTTTTACAACTTAGAGGTTATCTTTGATATCTAAAGGGGCAAAGCACTTCATTTTCTTCCCTTCCCATTTGGGGTTTGGAAGTAGAGAACATCTCAGTCATGAGAGTCTCCAAAATTTCTCTGTCTGAAAAATTTAATTACTCAATTTTGATTCAAACAACCAGAATAGATATTTCAGTCTTGTGTAGGAGAGGAAGCGTGGAGGAGTCTGAAGCAGGAAGGTTGTAGGTTGTTTCACACTCAGTATCATCAGTAGATTGCAGTAGAAGTTGACATAAGGGAAAAGTCTAGTGAGTTGTGGTGCCTCTATACCAGATTGGCTAACACCAGAAAGGCTGCTATTTTCAGGCAACACCTTAAGCCCTGGAAATCAGACCTCTTTATAGAGTCTCAAGGCACCTATAGTCACTAGTCACTTAAAAAAATCCTGACTCTTGTTTGGATAAGGCTTAAAGGATACTGAAAGATTATTTTCTTCCTTTCTCACCGGTCTCAGGATAGATTCTAAGGAGCTCAGTCTCACAGAAAAGCAAGTAATTTGATGGATTTCAGGTTGTCACTCAGAAAAATCATACAAACAGGCCAAGAAAGACTTTTACCTCTCCCAAATATTTTTCCTCTTTTGCTAAGAATATTTGCAGCTCTTGACTGTTTGTAAAAGATATAAGATACACATACCTCAGTGTGAAATATGTATTAAGGAACTTGGAGTGTGATTTATTTCCCAGATATGTAACACAATATTCTGCAAGCTATATCCACTATCTCATACTATGAGATGATGACAACCTGTGTGCAACAAAAAGATTCATCAATAACCCTTTATTTGGAGTGCAGCACGGGAATGAATATAACAGGAAAAAAAACTTTGTGGCAATTACAAAGTATCTCAAAAATGGCGACAATAAAACCTTTCCAGAACATAAACGGCTACATACCTAAGGATATGTCCAAACTGCTTGAGATGACCAGAGGATACATCTAAATTTCTGACAAATTAGCAGTGTCAGAAAATCACCACAAATCCTTCTTCATGAAGTCTGAAGCCCAAAAGAAAACGTGAAGATATCATCAAAGCAATAGACTTTATGTGGTCTGAAAGAGCAGCAGGGAATTCCAACTATTGTTCTATAGTAGTATGAGAGCTTTTAAGTTTCTGCTGAAGTTTCTGGAGTTTATTGCTAGTGACAGCAACTACTTTAGTTCTTCTATGACTGTCTTGAATTTTGTCCTTGGCAACTGTTAGGGGAAAAGAATCCATGACTTACTTGAAAGCTCTCGTGAAGGGCTCTGTTAGAAACTTTCTACTGTATACTAAGGCTTTTGGAGGGCAGTTTTGTAGAGCTGCTTGCCTTCTCCTTTTCCTGGGAGTCTTTGGAATGAAGAAGGTTGTTGTTCCGATGTGGAAAAAAGAGTTCTGAACTGATGGAAATATGCCCAGCTTGGGCAATGCCAGAAGTTTAGGATCCTGCTCCAGGATGTGTAATTAATCACTGGAACTCTCGTCCTCAGGTTGTCATAGAAACAAAATAAACTGCATAATCTGAAACAATTGTATTAGTTGAGATTATATAGAAATCTTAAAGGGGAAATTAGGTCTCAAAAAGGGAAATGCTGGTCCATAGATGGATAAGGGAGAAGTTTTTCCAGTGACTGGGTCTCCATGGAAAGGATTTCTTGCACGTGAATAGTGTCTCTTGTCACCAAGATTTGAGCAGGATGAGTCACAGAGTCAAAACCTTACCCTATGTGTTGTGCTGTTGTGCTTATACATAGGCTAAACCAAATGCAATTTTAGTTTGGTCTTGTTGGACAAAACTTCTGCAAGGACTGAGCTAGCTAATGCCAGACCAAGGCCTCAGAAATCTTTAAAAAATAGAGAAAATTATTCTCAGGTTTTAAACTTTCTGAACTGCTCTTTGACTGTTAATTGACTTTGGTGGGACTCAAACCAGGCAAACACTGAAAACTTTTGCTGAATAAGGGTTTGAGGAATGTTAAACTACCAGCCGTTTCTAATTTGAATTATTGTCTTAATTAGTCACTTGATTTTGACACATCTAAAACATGTACTCTCTTGGAATAAGCTTTCTCTTTCTTCTGACTAGCCCGTTTCTCAGTCCTCCTCCACAATTTAACCTATTCTTCAAACAGCAATATTAGTGCAAAAAAGATGAGCACTCTACCCTTGTCAAGACTGAACTCTGTAATTTTCTTCTCTCCTGAATCATCTGTTGGAAGGATGTGAATCCAGGAAATTATTTTAAAAATATTATCTTCATGATGGAATATGGCATCTTTGATGTGAATGACCCATTGAAAAAATACATTCTACTGGTAGATTTTGAGCCTTTCATTAAAGTTTAATCGTGACTTTGTTATAAAGACATCATTATAATTTATTTTAACTTAAATGTCATAGATGGTTAAGAGTTGGAAAAGTAGCTGACATTTCAATGCTCACATGCAACTGTTCCTGAAGGCTATATCTCCAATATTTTATTCTGCCACTAGACAGTTTTTTGTGGTGTAACTTCTATTTCTGGCTCCCCAAAACTCTGCACATACCTACTGTTCTTGGGGCCAACACAGGAATTAGATGTTCCCTCAGGATTGTAGCGTCTGTGCCTTGTTCTCTTCCTACCCTCATGAAAATCCCATGTAATTATTTCAGAGTTTCTTTTCATTGGTTTTGTGACTTGCGAGTTCTTGAAGGCAATGAAAAGGATGGGATTTGTTCTAAATTTAGCTGAAACTATTCAGAGCACAGGTATAAGAGAGATGAAATTAACCTCTAGCAGCTTTCCTGAACCGTGTCTTCAAAAATCACAGCACATCATGGATCCATCTTCTTTAATGAATTCAGGATGACCACACGCGAATTCCTGCCAGCACATCTCACAGAATTTAAACAATCCATTTTTGTCTTAAGCGTGCAACTGCTGTTTCAACTCAGGTCTATGTGTCTGAAGGACACTGGTGAAACTCTTTAAGTAAAATAGAATTCACTATTCCTACACACATTGTTGAGAGGATTAATTACAACTGCTGTTTTGACTAAACTCCCAGAGCTAATTTCCAGGAGATATTTCTCTGTTACCAGGTATGTGCAAACAGTAGGCTGAGGAGACCGTGGCTGAGTTTCCAATACCATGTGGTCTTTCCTGTCTTACATGACCTCTTTTGGAGTCACCTTTTCAGTTTCGCTCAGTAAATCCTCTGGGTGAAATGTATGGTTGCAATTCATTACTATGCTGACTTCAGACAAGTAAATGGAACTGCACTGCAAATAAATTTTATCCATTGTTTAGTTTTTAGAAAGTTTACTCCTCTTTTACTGAGCACAAAATTTGAAAGGTTGCAGCAGCTCCACAAAGAGCAGAGCCTGAGATCTCTTATATTGTCAAGCGACAAGGATCCTGAAGTTGTGAGACAGCTTAATAATATAAACATTTTCAAAAAATCCATTTGTAACTTGTTTATCACCAGTTGATCTCTAATCCAATTTGACTGAGTCTTAACTGAAACTCCTCCTTAATATTTCCTTATCTACATCAGCTTTGGACTTTTAACCTATGTTGACAAATTTAAACAGAGAGGAAGAAAGAAAAATAGTTTAGTTAGTAGATTAATTTAACAAGCAAGAGTAGGAGGAAGCTATTATTTTATTTTGTATTTTTAATTAATAGCCGTACAACCAAGAATAAAACCTAGGTTTCACCAATAAACTCATCTGGAATACATGTGTAAGCAGTTAAAACAGTATGCTGGACTTTGGCAGCACATCTGTCCTAAATAGTCAAGCAACAGACTGGAAATTGCTTTTTATTCCTTTCACAACAGAACCTTTAATATGAGAGTCTAAGGAGAAGAAAGAGGAGGGAAAAAAAAACAAACCAAAACCGTCCCAACAACGCAATCTTCAAAGCTTTTACCCTTATAAATGAGTTAAGTTTTTATTGTGAATTGTGATACTGAAATCCGGAGGAACAGTCAGAATATAAATTATTTTAAACCTCCTTTTCCCTTCAGACACAGTGACAGCATGATTTCCACAACACTAGATACATGGGTACTGACAGCTGTCCTACAGAATTTCAAAGAAATTATATTTCTTTTTTCTTTTTCTTTTTCTTTTTCTTTTTCTTTTTCTTTTTCTTTTTCTTTTTCTTTTTCTTTTTCTTTTTCTTTTTCTTTTTCTTTTTCTTTTTCTTCCTGATAAATTAATTATTTTTTGTACACTTAGAAGAATAAGATGTGCTCAGTCCTGGGATAAGAATGAATCCACTAGTGTAAATGAATGAATCCACTGGGCATCCACATTAAAAGACAGAAGTTTAGTGAAATCAGATTGCACTTCTTTTGTCCTTTCTTACTCTAGTGGATTTAATTGACCCAAATCTGTGCAAGCTGCAAAGTATTCTGATAGAAAAATCAGAATACTTTTTACTGACAAAAATATGTTTTATGAAAACCTAATATTCGTTTTTGAATTTCTGTTAATGCTTGGTAGTTAATGCTTTTTATTTCTACTAATATTTCTAATGTTTTCTGTAGTGCTGGCTCTAATTGTGCACCCCAGTAAAGAGGAATTACAATAGGAGATTTGGGTTTTTTTGGGATGAGAAATTTTACTTTTCCACATAATTTTATAAACTTTTAATCCACAAAACCAGAGCAAAATTACATGAGAAATTCAGGAAGAAAGAAGAATGCAAATTATATGGAAATGATTCACTGAAATATGTATTAAAATGTTGATAAACTTGAGCTAGCTTCATATAAAGGCTGTTTTAGAGCCTGACTGACCTCCCTGTGGCTTACTGAGCCACCAGTTTTCCTTTGTGCTAGCCTAGTCCTAGGTGAGCCACCACGTTTTGGGCAGAGGAGAGAGATTTGGGTGACTCTTCCATCCTACTTGTTTTTGAGGTCAGTTTTTAGTAAAGGATCTGAATACTGTGAGTGCTTGCAAAGCAGCCTGTTGGGTCTCTGTGCTGGAAGATGAATTAGGAAATCACTGTGCTTTTATCTCACCCTTTGTGAAAATTCAGAAGGTTGCCACTGTGCTTCCAAGTTTTTTTTTGTGATGGAGCAAAAGTGTTTGAATGGACAAAACCATTAAAGCATGAAAGCACATGTAAGACCGCAGTTACCTCAGCTTCCAGTTCCTGAATTTTAAAGACTTCATCTTTGATGGATGCAGACTTCAATTAAAGTTTCCCTCTAACAGGTGTTCTGAGTTTGGGATGTCTTAGGAATGGCTGTCATTAAAACCTTGATACCATGTGGTCAGGACCTGGGTGTAATTTTGTAGCATCTGCTAGCGGCCACCTGATCTCTGACTACTGCTGCTGATTTGTCCACACTGAGACAATTGCTATCACAGACATCTCTAACATTTCTTCTCAAGACTGAATGCTTTGCAGGCTGCATCAAACAGCAAGTACCTTAAAGGCAAATACTTGCCATTACATAGAAGGTACAATGTCTTTCAAGCCTCTACAAGCCCTACTCATGCTTAGCATCAAAAAAATCAGAGTCTGTTATGCATATTGCTACAAGTACATGAACACTTTTGGACAGGGTGCTGAACAAGAATTTATTTCTCAACCAGTTTTGTCTCCTTTGTTTTAGTTACAAGATTTTTTTTTTCCTTTTAAACGGGACAAAACAACATGAGAAGTCACCCGCAACATCTGCTAACATCTAGATAAACATCTCAGTGACTCAGGCTCCTTCTGCCCTGTCTACCAGGCCTCTACTGCCACCCACCGTGTGTTGCAGAGGAGAAGCTCCAGGTGTGTTGTCAGCTGGAAGTCTTTTGTATCTGTTATGCAGACAAATTGCCAAATGAATCACCAAACAATGTGATTTACTCAATATGTAGAATTTTGCAATGGGAGAACTGTTTCCTTATAAACAAGCAAATCTTCAAATCTTCTAAAGGGCTATTTCCATTCAGAAGTGCTGCTGAATACTAGTTAAATCCTGTAGAAACAGAATTTAAAACCTGCTCAACTTGCATGATGATTTCTGGAAATACAGAGTAACTGGAGCCAGATTTTTTTACATTAGACTCTGAAATAGCATAGGCACATTTGAAAATGTCACACTATGATAAACTCCCATCTGTTGTCCTTCCTCCAAGGAGAGCTGATGTATGTCATTGTTCTTTGCTGTGGTGCAACCCAGGACTTTCCAATTTGAACCATCACATTTGGGTAATGTCTTAAAATAACTCATGTCTGAAAGTACTTGGATGATTACTTTAATTACTTAATTTTTACCCCATCATTTGATTCCAGACAGTTTCTCATAAGCAGCACCTGGTTTGTTACTGGCTGGAGGCTGCCTGCACCCCACAGAGGCAGGAGGCATCCATCACCCTGCCTGCAGTGAGCTTGGGCATGGCATTGCTTCTGTGGCCACTGCTCTCAGAAGCAGGTCTCTTCAGAGCTGTTCTCACAGCAGCTTTCCCAAACAATAAATTTCTCTGATGTAAAACAGCACTGTGCAAATTTTATTATTGTATGTCACTAGAGCATACCAAAATGGTCTTAGTGATGAATCAGTTAAGAAAATCCTTCACCCTGTCCTTTTAGTGTCCCATCTCCCATGTAGTGTTTGGGTTTATGGGCTTTTTAAAGGCTCCAGTGATAACTCTCATGAGCAGAGTCTTACATGCAGCCACAGATAAGTGTAGGCAGGAGGAGGTCACTGACATGCTGGGAAAATTTGCAGTCTCCTCACGCAGGACAGTCCAAAAATAGTATCCTAACTGGTCCTATTAACTCTTTAAGGTCCTTATCCCATCTCTTGTGCAGGTACTTGGGCTGCCTTTGGTGAGTCGACACCACATTTTCCCTTTGAACACCTCACAAATGTGTGATCTTTTGCCTCACAGATTTTGGCACGTTTAGTTGCATGCCGATGTGTGACACTTGGTAAGAGCTGTAACAGATGTTACCAGGGGAAACAGGCTCTGAAATATTAATGCTTTATGTTCCAAGACCCTCATTACATCAGCTGTGGCCAGTGTTCTCCAGTGCCCAGAAAGAGGACAAGGAGAGGAGAGGAGAGCAGAGAGGTGTGTCCCCTTCTGTCTCCCAGAGCACTGCTGGGTTAAAGGCTGGCTAATCTCTCTTGCCCTCCTGATGTCCTGCACACCCATGGCTAGGAGAGGGGAACAGCAGTGCAGCTGCACAACCAAGAGGTCCTGCTGAGAGCTGACGGCAAACATCCTTTGGTGGCTGACACAGCGCCACAATTTGACTGGGATTCACCTTAGGCAAAGGTGCCCCTGGCACCAGGAAGAAGAGCTGCCCCAGGCCATGCAGGACAGGAGTGTCACGCTGCAGGCTTTCCCCAGGAGGACCAGGAGGAACTTGGTTCTGCCCCACAGTGCCTTGCCAGGCTGCTCTGCAAATGATAAATGGCTTCTCTGAGGACTAGTCGTAGGGGAAGTTGTCCAAACAAAGTGGGTTTAAACTCCAAGGCTCTTCTGTGTCTAGCTGACAGTTCTGGTGCTGCTGATGGCCCATACCTGTGGCCAGCCTGTCTTTCATTTTCAGTACGAAAGTATGAAAGATGCTTTCAGAAGAACCCAGTTTTCAGCTGATAGTTTGGTGAAAGCAAAACCTTTCTCTCCTGAATACTTTGGAGGTACAAGAGAAATGTCAAGCTCTACTATGAGTTATGTCATTTTAGTTAAGATGTAGAGAGCTTTGGCTGCTTCCTCTCGTGAAACTCTTCCATTTTGGCATTAAAACAATGCAGGGAAGAGAAGTCACATTTCCTCTTGGTAGGAGCAGGGACTTAAATTTGTGAGTGAAGACAGTTGTGAAACCAAAGTATTACGAGGTAAAATTTAGATCATAGATTATAGTTTTCTGATAAAAATTATGGAAAATCTTGCCAGTCATCCTAGCTGTATCCCCTTCAGCTTCCACAGCACAAAGCAAGAAAAAGACACTGTCCAAACAGAAAGGATGTGATTGCACATTTCTCAGGTTGCTGCTAATAACTGTTTTATTAAACAACAGATACATCTTGCAGCACAAAGCAGCAATGGGCATGCTGAACTTAGAGTATGAAGGTCAGTTATGTGAAAAATGTATTGTAAATACTTATTGATAAGTTGCAGGCAACCACAGACAAGAGTGTGTGTTGTAGCTTTATGTGCTACTAGCATAAAACAGAGTTTTCAGTCCAGTGACAGCATTAACTGTTTTGAAACCCCTCAGGGTCAATACTGCAAGTGTGTCCTCATATGCCCAGGATTCATATGTCTTTCTCCATCTGGCTCTTCTCTCAAAACAGTTTTATATTTTTCTACTGACTGCAATGCATATATCATCCTACTCAGATCTCCAGGAGAGTAGAACTGAGTCAACAGAGCTGAAGATGAATGTAGTAAAAATTTGAGTGATACCAGGTGACAGGAAAGCATCTGCAAATGAACATTTTAAAGGGAATTAGGGAAAAAAGTTTAGGCAAAGAGGAAAATATTAGGGCAGAGGAAAATTTATAGTTGCTTTGAAGATATAGAATTCAGTCAGTACAGAGAAATGGAAAATTACATCCTTAAAATTATGCAGAATATAAAAGAAAGTGCTTTTGGTTTACAAGTTCTAGGTAGTAGAAGGGGGGAAGGGAAGTTTTTTATCTAGGATTCCTGGTGGGTTACAAGACGTAACCACTAAAAAGGTCTACTATTGATCATTTTAAAAGCTGAATAGGCTTTTTGGATATGTGTGTTATCCCAGAAATTGACTCCATATGACTAGTATGTGAGTGACATTTTACTGATTCCAGTCCTAGCTGTGTGTGTGACATGGTCTGTCACTGCTTTTTCACCTTTTGTGCACTGGAGCTGTTTGTTCTGGCGTAAAGCTTACAGAGAATTTAAGATCTGTCATGTAAAAAGACAGCAAAAAGTTGAAAGGGGCCATAAAAGCCAGTGGAATCTTTGTTATATTCATCTAATATAACAGGGAAATATTGGGATACAGCTCTGCTGTACTCTGTCCATACACATAATTAGGGGATGCTGAACACTGATGTTTAAAAGAAAATAATTTTTCTCCAATGAGGCACCACCCAAACGGCCCAAGAGACAGACCCTCCTGTATTCTTCTGGCTCAGTTTCTGTGTTTTAAGGGGCCAGGTCACCAGCCATGACATTGCTATTTTGCCTGTGTGTGAGCAGAATTGGCATGGCCAGGCAGTGATGTTCAAACCCTAGTGGACAAAGGCTAAGGGCTTTGAGGCATTGGAGAAGGGCATCAGAATGTCCTTCCTTGAGAATTAGACTGCCCCAAATCTGAGAAGGAATTGCTTTTCAATTTGATGGGTAATTAATAATTGGTCATAAGCAAGTGTGCTCTTTGAGTTTCTCTTCCCTTCCTTTAGCTATCTGGTTTTAATGAAAGGATATTTATTCTTTATTAGCTCTTTAGTGTCTGTCTGCCTATTTCTCTTTTCCAGATACCCCTCATAACTGTTGTATTGTGCTCTCTTTGGGGAGTTCCTCAAGAGAGGGCACATACCTGTCCTACAAAGAAAGGGCTGTACGTAGGAGTTGCACTCAGTACTGTCACGATGCTGCAGAAACAAACCCTCTTATTTCTTCATCCTTTTCTTCAATAAAGAAAATTCTATTTGACTTTTGTAGCAGAGGTTCTTGTGTTCTCACTGCCTCCCACTTGAGCATAGCAATTCTTGATCGGGTACAGCATCAGATTGCAGCGGGGTTAGCATGTGGTAACAAGAATGATGCTGGGGGGCCTGAAGGAGGGAGAGCATTGCTCTAATTTTAAATCACTGAACTGGCAGCTTCATCTTATATCAGCTTACTCAGACTCAAAGGATATTGCTATGATCTATTTAACTGAAATTAACCTTCAGTGATACGAGGTAATTACATTCCAAAATCAGTGGCAAACTTCTGTTAATCAGTCCCCGTGTGACACTGTCCTTAGTTTAGGAGCATTACTTTCAAGCTGTGAGAACAGATTTTTAAACTTTTAAACAGCTTTGGGTCTTCCTGAGTCCCAGCCAACTTGTGGGCAGCTGAGCGTGTGTGCTGTGCAGTTTTTTAATCATATATGTTCTGCTAAGAGATAATTTTGCAGAGCAAACTGAATCTAACCTGTAACCAAGCTTACCTGGCCCCTGGGGACTCTTGTTCTAAGGAGAAAAGGGTAAGGTAAGAAGCCTCCTGGTGTGTCCTGTTCCTGTGTGCAGTGAAAGTCTCACCTCCCACAATCTCTTCTCTGTATAGGGGCAGCATTAGCATGGTTCCACAGGCCTGCTCTGAAAGAAATCAGGAAGACACTGGGAAGAGCCAGTGCTAAGGACACCTATTTCTGGAAAAGGGCTGAAAGCCATCAAAGCAATTCATGTTTATGGGTCATCAAGGAGGACAGAAATAGGAAGCTGCCTTGTTCATGTCCTCATTTAACAATGACTTATGGACATGGGAGAGGAAACTGTTATTGAATGGCAACAGCAGATGCCAAGTCAGGTTACTCTGCTGTCTGAAAAGGTTAAATCCAGTGGATACCATCAGAGGGTGTTAGAGTGTCCTAGAGAAAGGATATGTGGATGAGAAGGGTGAGCAGTTCTGCTTCTCAGACTCACCCTTTCCCATAAGCCACTGTAAAGAGACCTTCCTGTGGAGTGGCATTTGGACATGAGGATGTCTGGTCACCTGAAAGGAATCTTAGACGTTTGAAGAATCAGCCCTACTGATATTTAACTCTATCTAAACATTCAAAATTTCATATTTAGGCAGTCATCTGAGGAAAGAGGTGAGTTAGGACCCATGTGTAAAGTCCACAATAATCACTTGTTTCATTCTAATGGTTTTTCAGACTGGCAATTATTGTGAAAATACTTTGGGGTTAAAGCTTTGCTTACCTTTGTTAAAGCTGACATTGTTGTGATCCTTTTCCTTCTTTTAATACACTGTGTCAATCTACAAACTACTGTTTTCTTTATGTGGCTTTAGAGTCTGCATGGAAGATTTCTTGTTGTGCCTTCTTCTCTGGTTCTCATCAGTGGTGTTAAAATTGTTGGGGGCTAGGTGCAACAACTCTACTGTACACTCACGGGAAGGCCCTGTGTGACTATAAGGGAAGGTAAGAGGAGGAAAAAAAAGGTTAAATATTGTCTATTTAAATTTAAGCACAGCTGAGCTGCTAAGCCAACTCCAGTTCACCTCCATGCCCAACACATTCACCCTTCCCATCAGACCTTACGGTACTGGTGGTGGACAGTGCTTCAGAAGGTTCTCTCTCAGCTGTTTCAAAACACTTCCCCTTCTATTTGATGCTTTCTTGGAAGCACCCCCAACAAAGTAGGTCTGAGCAAATCTGCTTTGCTTGTGTCACCTTGAGTCCAGGTTCAAATTTCATCCAGAAAGAGCTCAGCATTTTGTGTGCCTCAGCCCATATATAGAGGAAAGCAGCTTACTGGAGTCAAGACCAATAACCAGACCTCTTTATTTCTACTGAAATAGAAGTGATATGAGGAAAAGATCAGGCTTTGTTTATTCAGGGTAGTGAAAAGACCCTGTTATGGCTGAGACATAAGGCAGTAGGATATACACATCTAAATGTAATGTTACTAAGGTGCTTGTAGGAGTGGAGAGCTGCCAGGCATCCTGATTGCATTCTAGTGCCTAAACCAAACACAGTGGAAAAGTGCCTCTGTGCTTTAATGACCTTTCCTGAGGTCATGTTCTAGTCCCATTCATCTGGGGTTTGAATTACTTTTTTTTTCTCTCTTAAAAAAATGTTTAAATGTTAAAGTTCATCATGAGTCCTGGATGAATTTCTGAACCCTCCCCGAAGGCCTCCAAAGCACTCAAACCTGTCTGTTGATGCTGATTTGTGTGTAACTTATTTTGTATGAGGTCTCAAAAATTGCCTGGTTTGAGCAGCCTACTGATGTTCCCCATAAAAAAGAAAAGCTTTAGGAATCCCAAGAACCTGGATAACTAGTAAACTATTGCTCTTATAGGACACAATTCCTATGTTCTTAGCCCAGTTTACACATTAACTCATCGGATGACCTTGGAGAAAGAGTACTGGAACAGGGATTGACTTCATCAGGCTGGTCATTAACTCATCTCAGCCTTGTAATGGTAAAAGAAAGGTTTCTGTGTGGAAGAAAAACCCCCATCAACGCCTTAATTCAGCTCTTTTCATGCTTGTTGGGCTTTACCCTGAGTTTTCTTTTACAAAAACAATGCCATCTTTTATGGATGGGAGGAGTGGAGTTTGTCAGAACAGAGTGATATAACAAAGAGGCTTCCATTTGCCAAAGATTCAATCCAACACCGACAGGAAAATCTAAAGGCAGCTCCTCCAAACATTTCTGGTCCATGCTGCAATATTTGAAACCAGAAATATCTGCATGTTCCTCTCCATGCTTGTTCATAAAAGATTACTTCAAAAACTCACATCCCTTACTCTCAATTACAAAAGAAATATCTAGTAGCTCTTTTCTTCACCATGTGTTGATAGTGAGCTTGGAGAGTGTTTGCCCTGGAAAACTGCCCAGAGAGTATTTTATTGGTCACATTCAATTTTAAAATGGTTTATATGTCCCCAAACCCTAAATTCACAGTGTTTAATATTACTAATGGGATGGTGAGATTGCCAAGCATTTATCAGCACAGAGATATCAGAATGGAAATAGTAAAATGACACATTAAACTTTGAGTTCTCAGTATGTCACCATAGAAACACCTGCTGCCCATAATCCAAGTGTTACGAAAATACCAAGTTCTTAATAACAGACACATTGGAAAAGCAGTAGAATGCTAGGGAATGAATATTGCCATTGGCCCAATCCTCCCTTTCTTTATTTATCTTCAGTCACAACCTGGACTGCCTGCGTCCCATGGAGAAAGGTCATTGCCATGTTGTCTTCAAAGGAAAGATAAGAAACAGATTGTTTTGTTGTGCTTTTTGTTTGTTTGTTTGTTTTTTTAATAGGTGACATTAAGTACTCTTATGCATGATAGTTGATCTGTGATGATAGCAGAGCTCTCACTGGCTCCCCTGTCACTAGGTGAAACTCTTGGGGACCTGACATTTATTGCAAACCAGGTTAGAACCTTAAGGGTGAAGAAGAAACCAAATAGCAGGGAGCTCATGATTTGCAGGGCTGTGATTTAATAAATAGCACCATTTCTAGGCTTTCCCCTCACCCTGTTGCTCCAGGTCCTGACCATACCCATAACATATTCCCAAGGGAAAGAATTAGAAAATGGAAGAATTCCCCATTTGACATTTTTGGCTGATGTCTTTATCTGATGAATGGAGGGTTAGCATCAGTAGCATTTGCACCTTTGCCTCTCAAACTGCTTCCCACCAGCTTTATTAAGTAAATGAAGTTTAGTCAACTGTCATCTCATTAAAAAGCCTGCTTCTTCTGGGTACTGAAGGAACTAGAGCTAAGTAACACATTTGTGGAGGTGCTTCCAATTCTACTACAAGAAAAATAGTTGGTTTCTTTGTACTATTCAAATCGAAAGGAATTTTTTTTTCTTTTATGACTGGGGAGGTGAAAAAGTTGTCTGACAGCAAATATTTTTTTATATATTAGGGTGATAATCTTTCCTGAGAAAGAAGGCTCTTATGGTACATTCTCTGGCATATTCAGAAAGAGGTAGCACAAATACCTCAGCTAGTTTTGGCTTTGTTTATTCTTTCAGTGAAGGAATGAACTTTCAGCCTCGAGTAAAAAAGAAGAAGAAGGAGAAGGAGAAGGAGAAGGAGAAGAAGAAGAAGAAGAAGAAGAAGAAGAAGAAGAAGAAGAAGAAGAAGAAGAAGAAGAAAAAGAAGAAGAAGAAGAAACAACTGTTTCCCTCCTGGGCTTAACCCACCATCCTTGCTTTTATGTTGCTGAAAAGAGTAGTGCACCATGGGCTGAGGATTCTGAGTAGAAGCAGCACCTTATCCATACATTATGGTATTTTCCAAAGGCTCTTCATAAGCAATGGAACTGCTGCTTTATTACTTGTCCTCATGAAAGTGGTGATGATTTTATTTGTGGAATAGGCAATGGGGCAAAACAGAGATTCTCTCTTTTAATCCAAATATCCTAAGACATAGAGAGCATATGAAGCAAAATGTGGGTTTTATCTGCCTTAATATGCAGCTGTACCTTTTTCATGAGGAGTGCTCAGATAACCTTCCCCTCACAAGCAAGGGTTTGATGTTAACTGGTATGTATACAAGCTCACAGTCCTTTGGTATGGCTCTCTAATAGTACTGTTGGCCCATCTCTTCCAAAACCAGATCCCACACACAAAATGTATGTTTAAGTCAAAATTTGACTGTGAAACACTTATCTTAAGCTCCACAGAGGCTTTGCAGGTGTGTCAGAAATAACCAGAGCTCGCTGAGCTGCAGGGAAAATAAAAAGTTCTGTTTATTCACTTAGTGATCTGGCTGCTTGTGTCATACACAATGTCGGACAAAATGTCAGCACCTCTGTTCAACTTATGTTTCCACTTTTCACAGACCTGATATCCTTAAGTATAACTAATACCTGCTGTATATTTTACAAAGGGTTGGGAGGCACATCTGAAAATTGCAACAGCATTTCTAGAAAAAATCAGTCGATGCTTGTACACTTTACCAATCAGGGGCTGTCTCACACAACCAGGTGTACAGATTGTAACAACCCTTGGGGTGCATTTTAGAAGAACAGAAAAGCCCCAACTACCAGCCTTGCAGATTCTTTGATGTTACTTGCCCAGAGCAAAATGCCCAGAGCATTTTATCCAACCAGAATAAACACCATGCGCTGGTGATGACCTAGCGGAGCACACTGCAGGGGAAATCATTAATGCCCACACATTTGTTCCCTTGGTCACCATGGCCTAAGAATAAAAAGTCATCTGTGGTGATGCATGTGCACTTTGCAGGGATTAGCACATCTGTATATTTCCATTTTTTAATAAAATGTCAGCTACATGAGTGTTACAGCACTCGTGATGATTACTGTATTGTGCATCTGCTAAAACTAATGATGCAAGGAATTTCTAAAGTTCAAACACTTTCTTCATTTCCTAAAGCTCAAAGATAGAACACTTCTGGGAACTGAATGCAAATTTCTGAATTGAATTAGGAGGAAAATTGAATTAGGAAGGGTTTTTTTCATTTTATAAAAGAGCTAAATGTCCTACCACAGTACATCTACACACAGTAGACCACACATAGTAAAAATTCCTAACTAAAATAAATGTCTTGATTTGCATTGATTTTTGGAGGCACAGGATAAGCCTCATCTTCTCATTTAAATAAGTGAAGTTCTGCTTGGCTTTTTGTTTGTTTTTTTTTTGCTGNTTTTTTCTATTGAGTGAGGTTTAAACTTGCATTCTAAGCATACATCCCTGTCTAGACTTGTCTGTAGCTGAGGACTGGACTGGTCTTGCCACCTCTGTACTCAGCTAGTCTGGTGATCCTGACCTGATCACCCTTTATAACAAAAGCTACCTGCTGAGGCTGACTGCAGCAAAGCACCCATTTCGGTAGAGGGCTGGTCTAGGCAGGGAATATACTGCATATTGAGGTAGTGTGTGATTTGTACTGCATTCCTATTCTTCATTACATGTCCATGGAAATGTAGTGAGCAGATGATGTGGAGAACAGCTCTGCTCTGATAGTGCCAAACTGGCTTTGAAAGCAAAGGAATTTCCTTGTGCTGGCAACTGTGTGGTTGGACCAAGGCAGATTTTTTCTTGGTAAGATGAAAGTAACTGTTCCTTGTCATAACAGCCTAAAGCCAGCTCTTAATCATCCATCAGCTGACCATTCTTCTGTGGTGTCCTATAACAGCTGGTATGGCCTAAAGATCACAGAGCCTATGGTTGCTTGGTTGTCTTAAAATTAAATTCCTAGTCCAGAAAAATCTCCTAATCCTTTCTCAGCCCTAGGAGCAATTAAATTTTGGATTAGCTCTGACCCTTAATGAAAGGCAGTGTTCTGGTGAGCTGAGGCTTAGGCCAAGCTGAGTTGGAGAGATGCAAAGGAGCACATTGCACACCTGCGCTAAGGGTGTAATATCAGCCACTGTAATTCCAGAAATATGACCCTCTCAATCTCTTAGTACCATCCTACAGAAGTTCAGTCACAGCTGAATAAAAAGAGTTTCTGGTGAAGCACAGCATATGAAACTTTAGGAATTGTTCCTGAATCAAAGACATCCCAAAGTACTTTGCTTCCCTCCGATGTGCATAGCACAATTCAGTAACTTCCTGATGTCCTTAGGTCCTCCTCTCTGCATTCACATTTGACTTCAGCTTTCCTAACCCTATCCCTATCCACATTTCACCTATGGCCATAGAAAAACTTCATCCTTCTATCTGGGAATGGTGGAACGGCAGCCTGAAGTATCTGAAGGTAATACCTGCTCATTTGGGAAATTCATATAGTTCCTTTGCTTTCCAACAGGGTGATAGTTAGGGCAAAGTACGATAAAGTAAAATGAAGTTGGACAAATAATTTAATCATACTCATACAGTATTCATTTTTCTGAAATAGACGTCCTAAATAAAGAGAATCCTGTAAAATTTTCTATAGGAATTCATTTTAGTAATGTAAAATTTCCCTTAGATTCAGCAGTTCATTTGGTGGTAGCAGGCACAAAGCTCAGTGCTAGCCTATTTTTGGGTTACACCCTAATGTTAAGAACAACTTTGCCCTACATTTGGGAACATTTGGAATGATGTGGTGAAATTGTAATCGTACTCCCATGTGTCTAAGGAAATCACTTCTACAGTTCTCTTTGCTGAAGGAATATCTGAGGAATATTAAGGCAGGGAGGTGCAGGTTCATCTTGCTAAGTTGTGTCTCTCATCCCCATGCAGGAAAGAGCATAGTAATTCTAAACAATATTGTTTAAAGCAGCCTCTGAAGTCCTGGGATAGCTTGAGAAGAGAATTAGGTTTTATAAAGCCTAAGTAGGATCCTGCATGGAGATTAGCCATGGCTTCTTCAGCCTTGAAGGCATTGCTGTAGAGACTTTGCTCATCTGCATTTCCAAGCTTGTGGTGCACAAGTTTTTAAGTCTGAGTTGCATTATAAGCCTGGGTGTTTGAGCTGAGATGCAGACGAGTATGCGCACACAGGAGCAGCCAGACTCCCCCGTTCCAGAGGGCATGCCGTCCTGTGCCTGGAGGTGGCTGCCATGTCTCTACAGACTGCTTCAGCAGGCTGCCACGTGGGCAGAACAGGTGCCTGTGGGTGGCAGTATCATTTACCCACTGCCATCAGGATGGAGTCACCACTCCACACACTGAACAGTGTCAGCAGCAGTTGTCTGCTCAAGATTATGATCCACACAGGCATAGGATTAGAGCAGATTGCTGATTACAGCCACCTGAGACCATAGTGTGAGTGCTTGCAAATGGGTAGCTGGTTTTGCTTTCTCTCTATATTTGTATTCAGTATGCTTCACTTAGCATAATGCAGCAGGATACAAACTGATAGCGATGAAGAAAGTTAAGAGAATTCTTTTAATGTGTTAGTAGATGCATAAATCCTGAAGGGGAAATAAAAAGATTTACAGGATCAGCACAGATTTCTCTGCAAACAACTCTGAGGAAAAAAACCTGAAAACATTTTCTATACAAATTGCTTTAAAAAAATGAAGGGAATTAATAAAACATGTCTTTCTCACAGGAAGGAGCTCTGTTCCCAGTGTTTCAGCACAGTGCCAGCTTCTGTTGACTGCAGAAGTAAAAGCAAAGCTGTTGGCTGGTATGTACCTACGCTCTTGAGCTGTGCTGGACAGAAATAAAGGTAGCTCAAGGGCAAATGACAGCAGAAAGAAGCAGCTGCAGCTCCTTGGTGTGGGTCCAGAACCACATGACCATTGACTTTTGTAAAGCCAAATCTTCTGTTCCCACAGGCTCACAGAAGATCTTGGTTTAGTTAAATATTTCAACTTGTAAACTTATTTATTCTTCCATCTCTCAGAGTGCTGGGAATACTCTTTCAATCTGAATACTGTAACTGTATCCCATTAAGTTATCACCACCTGTTTGCTGTGAACATCAACAAGAACAGCATGTTGTAGTACCAGCCTGCTTCTCCTCTGTGGGTTACCTGCACCTCATCTTCATCTGACAGTGTGAGACTGCTTCATTAGGAGCCATGTGATAAGGCACAAACACGTCCTTTTAAAACTTTAAATAGAATTTAAATGTGTCTGTACTCAACCTTGCTATTACTTTCCTTATCCTTGAGTAGTATAACACTGATTTCCATTCACAGGCTTAGCTTAACTGAGTAATTTTGCTTGATGCTTTATAGAGAAACCACTTTGACCCGTGAATTCATTTTTGCTTTATTTCGTATTTATTAAGAAATCAACACTTAATGTGCTTTTCCTAGGGGCTCACTTTTACAAAGGGCTGCTGAATACCATCAGCTCTGTTAACCAGAGGTTTCCAGTAAATAGAAAATGCTTTGCAGAATTGAGCTCAAAATTAATCTTATCAGGGAAAACAATGTTTGTTCTGAATATGTAATTTCTATGAATTTTTGTATGTTTCAGTGGACAGAAGGTACTCTGCATGCATTGAAGCTGGGACAATCCTGCCAGAAGTGTTTCATCAGAGCAGTCCTTCTCTGTGAGAAGTCAAGGACACTGAGTAAATTGCAAAACTGATCCTGAATATGGATTTATTTAATGGAGTCTTAGACAGGTGAAACTTAACAGCCTTGTTTACTGCAAAAGCCATTTCAAACAAACACTTATATAAATGCATTTGTCCCTGAAGGTCAGCCGAGGGAAAGGTACAATACATCCACTAATGGTGTCTCTCAGATATGTTTTCTGTTGTCGATTTTGTCTCATCTGGATACTATCCCTCATACTGGGGTGAATTATAAGAGAAAAGCTTTTCAGAAGCAGTGAGTGGTCCAGCAACATCCCTCACCATTCTAGAACTGAATGGCTAGTTGCTGGTGCCAGTGGAAGCATGCACAAAGATCTTCACGGGCTTATACCCTTGAATAAATAGTTGGAAAACCAAGATAGTGGAACAACCACTTGACATTCAGCAGATCTTTCATGGCTAAGCTGAAAGATTTTAGTACATTTATTTGTGGCAGGTAGTAGAGCTTGAGGATAACTACAAAATCAGCCCGAGCTGTCAGCAGAATGAATATGTGTGTTTAAATGCTGCATTTGAACTTGCTTTTGAATTCTGATCCTGGTGAAAAGCAGGCATGCTGCTATCTAAATATTCATGGCTAACAGCAGCAGAAATTCATGTATTACACAGAAATCTGTTAGTAATGTCCTGTATTGCAATAGTTCTGTCACTTCTGAGGGCTTTCATGATTCCTGAGAGCTAGCAAGTGTGAAGTGCTTCAGACTACAAACTACTGCTCTTTTTCTCCATTTATTGTATGTGAAGAAGGACAAATTCAGAACTGATCCAACTTTCCTGACTTTTTTGGGATGTGGCCGAGACAAACTTTGCCCTTTTAACTCTTGTTTTTCTTTACAAGCTGTGTTTAAATACTTTGGGCCTGTGCAGTTTTTTATTACAAGGAAAACATACTTGCTCTGCGCCTCCTTGTGTCACTATTTTGACATACCAACCCCTTCTTTTCTCTCCAGGCAGTCTCTGGAGAGCCTGGAAGAGTGTAACAGCTCATTGACTTGCAATGTGATTAATCCTTGGATTAGTCAAAATATGATGCAAACAGATCCTGACCCAGTGCTGAATGCTGTTCTTGCCTGTGCATGCAGTGTTAGGTACCTTACAACTGTCTCGAATTGATCAGGACATCCGGATTTTGTAACCTCATTTTATAACTGTTCCTCTCTCTCAAATTCCATCCTGTGAAGTTCTGAGGATATGTAACAAGAAGCCACCCAGTTACTATTCCTTGCAACTATCTGCCAGTGTCACCTGCTTCTCTGGCATCATCATGCAAGCATGCACTGTCACACTCCCCACTGGAATCTCAGCTCGCGAGTTGAGATTCACACCATCACTCAGCCTGACAAGAGTGTTGACTCCTGGAGCCAGAGCTGTACTTGGGATCACATAAAAGCACCAGAGTCCCCTACATCTTGGCAGGACTTCAAGGACTATCCCAACGAAGAGATCTTGACAGCATAGTTGTAAACTCCACAGGCCCCAAGGGCTCAAACACCATGATATTTATGCTGCAGACTGGATTGCCAAGATAGTATCACTGTTATGCAGACATCGGTCCCTGGGTAAGAAGTAGCATTTCTCACACCTGTTAATTGGCATTTGAAAAAATTGAGGCTGACTGGAGTGGGCAGTAAGACTGAGAAGACAATGCATGCAAAGACTGTACCCAGTATTCCTTCTGTTTGAAAAGACTTCAGCTGCATGGGTACCACAAGTAATTGCAAAAGCCAATATTAACTGAAGGAATCACATACTGAATTATTGACATTCCCGGTCTATTTAAGACTGTTGTTTCACAGCCTTTCCTGTCCTTATTACAACTTCAATCTCTTCAAAAATGTAACTCCGGAGCTGTTAAATCCAAAACATGCTTTGGAAGCATCTAATAGCATGATCAACTACTTTAAGATTGCATGCAGGCTTTCAAAGTAAGCATAATCTTCATACTTTGCTCAACTCTATCTCTGAGGGAAATACTGTATCTAAAGCAGGTCCTTCAAAAGTTTCACTAGACTGGTCTGACTGTAGAAGTAAGCCCCGGTATTTTCATATTAGTAGGCAATAATTAGAACATTAAAGGGGAGAGATGAATCTGGAGACTTTTGACAGGTACTGTTTCTGGCACTTCAGGCAGCGTGAGGCAAATGCAGCAGCACTAAAGTAAGTTCACAAAGTCGAGTGTTGGCAGTAGATTTCAGATTCTACCTGTTGAAGTAAATGGGGTAGTTAACACCTTTGAAAACTAGCTTTTAAGTTTGTTCGTGGGGGGAAAACCTTGGCAAATTCCGAAGATGTAACTGCATTACTCAGCTCTGATCCTCAGAATTTTTTCCTGAGAATTGCAAGGGTTATATATTAGCATGACATTTAAAAAGAAATTGGACCATAAAAAGCATAATCGTATGACTCAGACAGATTGCTCCATAAGCAAAACAACAGAACAGAATATTCAAAATTCTGCTAATAACTCTGAACTCTATTTTTTTGGTCTAAGGACAAAGTTTCTGAACAAATTAATTTTAACTTGGAACAATTCCATTCATTTCCAAGAAGTTAAAATGAAAATAAGGTTCATCTCAGTAATACGAGAATCTCAACCATGAGAAGTCAAACCCCAAACCATCTTGAAATTATTCAGCCTCAAGTAAAATATCTGAAAAGTGCTCCCATCTAGTAGCAGCAATTGATCAGATTCTTAGGAAAAACCTCTCCTCAGTGAATGCATGAAAAATGAGAACAAAAGGTAAAATTTTTACAAATAGCTGAAAATAGGCATCCTAAAACTTAGAATCAGAGCATGGCTTGGATTGGAAGGGATCTTAAAGATCATCTGGTTTCAACCTAGCTCCTTTCCATGGGCAGGGATGCCACTCACCAGTCCAGGTTGCTCAAGGCCAAATCCAGCCTGGTCTTGAACACTTCCTGGGATGGGGCATCCACAGCTTCTCTGTTCCAGTGCCTCATCACCCTCTGAGTATCAGTTTACTCCTAATAACTAATCCAAATCTCTCTTCTTTTAGTTTGACTATTGCCCCTTGTCCTATCACTATCTGCTGTAAAAAGTCACTCCCCGTCTTTTTTTTTATAATCAAAAAGGCCTCAGTAAGGTTTAAATACAAAAAAGCTTCAGTAAGGTCTCTCTGGAACCTTGTCTGCCTCAGGCTGAATATCCCCAATATCCCTCTCAGTCTGTCCTCATAGCAGAACTGCTCCAGCCCCCTCATCAGCTTCGTGGCCTCCTCTAGACCCTCTCCACAGGTAAAAGTATTTTTCATGCTAGAGACCTGAGCGAGAGCTGGATGCAGCTCCCCTGCAGGTAGGGTCTCACAAGGACAGAGCAGAGGAGCAGAATCACCTCCCTTAACCTGCTTGTCTCATCTGCAAAAAAAATCTGTAATAATACTCCTGCTCAGATTTTCTCCTAGTTGTTTCTCTATTTCTAAGAAGAGTGGAGAAAACAACACTGTATGCCAGCCAATGTTGTGTTTTTTTCTCTTCCTTTCCCCTCACCCCTCATTCTGTATGTGCCGTTGGACTTGTTGCTCATTTCAGCTGTTTTATTTCAGGTGTCAACCTTCGTACTTTTCTCCTATGGAATATTTTTGTTGGTTTATTGGTTTTGGGTTTTTGGGTTCTTGTTTGTTTTTTGTTTTTGTGTGTTTTTTCTTTGTTTGGTTTTTGGTTTGTTTTTGGTTTTTGTGGGGTTTTTTTTGTGTTTTTTTGTGTTTTTTTTGTTTTGTTTGGTTTGGTTTGGTTTTTGGGTTTTTTTGTTTTTTTTGTTTGTTTTTGTTTTTTGCTCAGTATTTGTTTTTTGTGGTTTTGGTTTTTTTTTTTTGTTTTTTTGCTTTTTGTTTTTTGTGTTTTTTTTTTTGTTTTGTTTTGTTTTGTTTTGTTTTTAATTTTGTTTTGTTTTGTTTTGTTTTTTAATTTTTTTGTTTGTTTCTGTTTCTGATTTTGTTTCTGTTTTTTGTTTTTGTTTTTTTTGTTTGGTTGGTTTTTTTGTTTTTGTTTTTGTTTTTTTGTTTCTTTGTTTTTTTTTAACATGGCTTTCGCGCCTGATGTAACCACCTGCCTTCCGAAGGGACATCTCTAGCGTTTGAAACCAGCGCAAACACATCCTCCCTGCGAGGTGGAAGCGCGCAGGAAAGGGACAAGTGCCGGGAGCGGGAGCGGGAGCGGGAGCGCTGGGATGAGCCCAGTGAGGTCCGGCGGGGTCCGGGGTCCCTCTGGTGGCCACCAGCCCTTCGCCCCCTCTGGCCCCGCCGGTGCCCGCTCGCCCGCTGGAGCAGCCGCGCACCTCTGCTGCCGGCCTCGCTCCGGTTCTGGTCACTCCACACTTCAAACCTGTTTGCCTGTCTCTTTTTGTTTCTTAGGACTAGCAGTTTTCAGCTGTCAAACTCAATTCTCCTTTTCTTCGCTAAGTCCGGTACTTATCCTGCATTATATAAGTGGCTTGAAAAAATGTTGGCCGTGTCAACTGCCAGAAGCTTGACATCAGAATTTAAAGTGCAAAAAACGTTTACATGATGCTAGCCTACTATTTCAGCTGGTGCTATTTTAAACTTACAAATACCCATTTATTGACTGAATATTCTTGTCATAGCACACTTGTGTAGACTTTTACAGAGAGGGGAAGCACCAAGAGAATCCCTGGCCAGAGCTGCACACTGTGCAACTCAAGCTCTGAATACTGCCATGAATTTTTTCAAATGGCACCTCATATCTTTAGAACTTACTGCAAGTTTGTGTAAAACTTTGGATACTGAGAACTGAAAACATTGTCCTTGTCCTGCATTTTTGTTCCGGGGATGCTTTATCTGGTAATATTAACATGGGGGTTTCAGCTTTTTCTTACAAGTAGAACCTCTCACTTTCAACTCAAATCCATTAGCAGGAAGTCTGTTTTCCTTAGTGGTCTTTCAATAAGCTGAAAGTTTGAACTCCTGCACTTGCTGTGATTGAACTGATCATATTATGTTGTTTCTTCCCCAAATCAGGTATTTTGTGAGTTTACAAGTTTTGATACTGTAATACTGCATAAAATGGTTTCAGTTTCTTCCAAAGCATTATAAGAGAGCTCTTACTTGCCTTTCTTGATTAAGCTTTATTAGTGAGAAGAGTCCTCTACACAGGACCTTAGACAAGGACTTCAACATATTTATTTGAATTCATCTCAGGGCTGAACACAAAATACGAGGAGAGATTCCTTTAGCAGTGTTGAAATAGCATAAGCGAGCATATCTGATGCTGACCATGCATATGATATTCCCAGCAACTGACTGACATGCCTCCAAAAGATCAAATTCAGCCTTCCTTGCATGATGTAAGATAAAAATCTGGCCTAGGATTTAACTGTACCTGGTAATTAACTTTAAAGAACAATAAGGCCTCACAAACCTCTCCAGGCCTACAGTAAGCATGCTGGAATCTTGGTTGCCATTTCTGCAAACTGTTTACAATTCACATACCTCAGCAAATCCAATCCTGATCTCACATTGCTGCTCATAAACAACGTAGCAGAGATTTGATGTATGAGGGCATGTTCTGAATTCCCTTTTGCTAGCAGTAGCATGGTTAACTTCTAGCATTAAAAATGCCTCTTATTACAAGCAATGCTCAATTAACTACTTGAATACATCTCTCTGCCAATTTTTTTTTTCATGACTAGTGGCAAAAAGGGAGATACAACTTGCTTTATTCTCCTCTTCTTTTGCTAGATGTCTGTAAATGTGTAATTTTTACACCGGAAGTAAGAGCAGCCTCTTTAAACCATCCCAGAATTTCTGTAGCAGTCTATCAAAGCCAGATGCTGTCACCTTCAAAGCATGATACAAAGCTGATCTTTCGGGCAGTGTTCTTCCCTAATCTTAACACATCAGCGTTTATTAGTGGACCTTTCTAGCGCAGTGATTGTGAAAAATGAGGTATACTCTCTTGTTTCATGAACTGTTTTTTTAAGAGGATAGAAAGGTATTTGCAGAACATATTGCTCAAATAAGAAAGAAAGAAATTACACACCTGCATTTATTTGACTTTACAATATCAAAAAAATTAAGGGCTCTATCTCCAATATTAGCTGTTACATGAAGACACGCAAGCATCCCAGCACATATGTTACTCCGGGGAACTTGAGAAATTGTGCAGAAGTGAAGCTTGATCTGGTTCTAAAATAATTGTGTTTGAAGAGAGATTTGAGGGCAGGAGAACTGGGTGAGGAGAACTGGCATATACAAGACTGAAAGGAGAATTGTCCAAGGTCAGGAACAGGAACTGCTCTCACTCGTTTTACCTTGCTCTTCTTTACCTGTGTTTAACAGGTGAAGTCTATGTTTTATGAGCTCATTTAGATTAGGGAAAAGTGTCATGTCCTGAGCTGGGATAATTCCCAGTGGTCATTGGTATAATAGTAAGTTATTTCTAAGAGAAAAAGAATGGGGATCTTAAAAGAACCAGAGACATCAAATATGCATTCAGACATGAATATCCATCATCCTAGTCTCAGGATGTATAAGCTGGTTCTAACTGAGCCTCTATTTTTGCAGAGTGATACCCCAGGATGGTTTTGCTCTTGCCTGGGGCTGTCACTGGCTGTGAGGGATGATACAAAAGAGTGTGGCAAAGAAGACAGCCCAGGGAAACTCAATTCAGGCTCCATGGCACCACTGCAAATTAGATTTAGAAGAGACATGAATTGACATGCCATAGTGAAGAAGGATTGTGTGAGACTTCACAGGAAGAAAGTAGCACCACAGGATTGTGTTGGGTCTCTTCCATGAGGCTCTTGGTTATGTGAGCATGTACTTACCTCCACGAGACTTTCAACAATGAGTCAAAAAAAAGTATCACACCCCCCCCCGCTAATATATAAAATAATGAGATTAAATGTTCCTCATAGATTGATGACTCATTACAGGTAGAAATATGGAATAGGAATAAAAGTCTGTTTCCTCAGTCCTCTGGGTATCCTAGGACCTGTGCTATCTGACATATTCATAAGTTACGTAGGAAAAGGGAGTGAGAAGAAGATGGCAAATTTTGCATGTGATAATAAGCTACTCACAACAAGAAAGCCAAGAAAGAGCTATGCAGGAGAATGTGCCCTGCAGATAGATTGCATGCTGTTAGTGGGTTAGAGGATACAATACCTAGTGAATCCCAATGCTACTAAACATGCAGAAATCCATTTGAAGAAAACACAAGTACTGTGACAGATCCAGCACTAATTACTATCTCTGAGGAAGGAGAAATATTTCTGTGAAAATGCCTGCTCACTTTGCAGTGTCAGTTAAGCACACAATAGTAAGACTTACTGGGAAAGGAAAAGTAAGTAAAAGAGACACACCACTATGCTACTACAATAATTCAGGGTGTGAGTGCATCCTGATGACTATTTTCAGCTCAGAACTGCTGTCATTGAGAGGATCTAGCAGAAATAATTTAAAAAAATGAAAGAAATTCAAAGGGTGACAAAGATGAACCAAGATTTGCAGCAGCATCAGTTCAAAGGTCAGCTGAATAGGCAAAGATCCTGCTACTTACAAAGAAAGGTATGTTAGAGAGAGAAAAAGAAGAGATGTCTAAACCGAGCAACACAGAGAAGGTATGTGGAAAGAGAGTCCAATCTTTGGGGATAAAAAGTCTTTGTATTAGGACTACAGGTAGTGGGGTTTCACTACAGACGGTCTACTTAGATTAGACATGAGGAAGAAAGTTTTTTTCACAAGGAAGATGGTGAGGCACTGGAATAGGATGTGTTGCACTTCCCACCTCTGGAAACATTCAAGATCAGGTTGGATGGGACTCTGAGCAACCTGACCTAGTAGGGGATGTCCCAGCTGATTACACAAGGGTTGGAGAAGATGACCTTTGACCAACTCAAACAACTGAATGATTCTGTGATTCTTTTTCATAATGGTGTAGAATGGAGAGATGTCAAATGAAACAAAGTAGTGCTAGACTTAACATGAAAATGATGTATTTTATAATAGGCTCTGAAGTGTGGAAAACACTGGCAGAAATTTGTGAATGACAGATGGTAGTGTGGATTAAAAGAGGATTTGTTCCCTGAATGGGAAAAAAATGTTTGACACAAAGAGGAAGCTCAGAGTCGTTTCCGTGCCAGGAAAGTCTGGAGGCTGGGAAGGTACACTGAGACCTGTGGCTCTTTAGGGGTTGTTTTGGGAGAGGAATGCTGAGTTGGGTAAATCTGTAGGGTTACCCACTGCAGCTTATTGGCTTATGGCAAGTGAAATAGCAATGGGAGTGTACAGGCTGTTCAGGATTCTGGTAACATGCTGAAGTTGTCGGCCCATGCTGATATCCGTGCTGCTCTACCTTCGCCGCTGTTTTTACCAGGTTACCAGGTGCAAGATCACAGCCAGCAGAGGGAATGCCTCTCTTGGTGTAAGTGTGCTGCCAGACTGCAGTGGAAGAACAGAAAGTACTTATGCTCTGGGAAACAGGCTCAGATGTAGCAGATGTAGAGTAGCAGATGACTTTTCTCCCAGGTGCTCAGATGCAAGTACCCTCGTGTTTCTCACAATTCTGCTTAATGTTGTTGTGCTTGCAGGGTTATTTTCCTCCTTGAACAGCATGTCTGAGAAACTGCATGCCCATGACAGTAACCTTTTTCCCCACTAGATGTCCCACAAACCCAGCGATTGCAGTCATTCTGCTCAACTGGCACTTCTTCCAGCCACAGAATTTAACATCTCTAAAATAAAAGGTTCTACTAAAGATAGATTCCTTATTCATCTGTATGCTGATGCTTGAGAAATACTGGAGAAGAAGCTTAATATTCCAAAACACATCGATTAAACTAGATTTCAGTGGAAATTTAATGTTAGAAGCTGGACTTCCTTCAAGGATTCAAGCCGAGCAAGCTGTGAAAGTCTAATTGGACCACAGGGGATAAGAATGAACAAACCATTTTAGGACCTGGGCTGTAATGTTATTCACAGCTCACACACAATGGACAAAGCTTTACAAAGCTGGTCCAAACTTGTTATTAAGCATATTTTGGGCTTTTTATTTCTTTTGGGTACTGCCTTTCTAAGTAAGGCTTTTCCTTTCAAAATTTCAACTCTTCTGTGTCTAAGACCCCCACAGATATACAAGTTGTTCTGCTTAGCATACAAAGATCCACTTAATAACTCTTCCACTCAGGATATGGAGATTTAGCTGCCTGAGTATCTGTATCTTTTTATTATTTGAACAAAAGCCAAGGGCTGCTGCTCCTGCTTTTAGGGTGAGAGCACTGGATTTGTGAGCTAAAAGCTAAAACCTGTTGCTGACTCTACAGCTATCACAGTGCCCTGGAATTTCTTTTCTGTGCCATCTAGGCAGCTGAATTTGGGAGACCCCGTTCTAAATGTTGGTAAGCTAGATTTAAAGTGGAAAGCTAATGTTTTATTTTCATTTTGCAGTAGGAATACTACTCACAAATGTCTTAATAGGCTGGGTTTGCTTTTTTTAAAATTTTATTTTATAAATGTGAAGAAATATAAGAACTCTTTTTCTGACATGCTTTTAGAACAGATCAGAGATAGAGGCCATACAGTTGCTAATGCAAGTATTTAGAAAGGTTTCAACAGCTGAAGTGTTTGCCAACAGTAACACAGCTTCTAGAAAAAATACCTAAACTTCAAGGAAGACTGTAAAATCCACTGTGATCCTGGGTATGTTGTACTGTTAACTAATTGCTCTCATTACTTAAAATGTGTGCATTTCTCCACATGGAGTTTTCCCACCTTTACTCCAGCCCTGGACCTGATGACACCTTTCCATATTAGGGTAAAAACCACCAGAGCCAATATCGAGGCCTCTATTTGTTCTGACTGATGAAACACTTTAAGACTCATGAGGTCTTATCTACATGGTACCAATTTAAAAGAGATGAAGAGTTCACAGAAACTAGATTTAGATTACTAGGAGAAAACTTAAGTCTTGACTATTACATCACTTGCAATGGTTCTCCCTTCAAGAACCTGCTTAGTTGGAGAGTGAGAAAATAATAGAAAAATTATTTAGTGTGGAGTGTTTTAGCGGGAAGGAAAACCTCTGTATTTCCACAGCCCTCTCTGGTAGAGCCTTTGGTAAAGTTCAAATGAAGATGGAGGGTTGTCTTCTCTAGTTAATGTTTCTTAAAAATCACAGTGTCTTTTTGGGAAGTGGGTGACCTTGTAAACCCAGATAACCAGATAAACAAAGATAGTCCAAAATAATGGCCTAGGACTTTAAGGGTTATTTCAGTGATAAAATAAAATAGATTAACAAAGCTTGTCTTTGTTGGCAAAGAGATTTTTAGTGCTTCCTTTTTCTTCATTTTTTTTTTCCTTNGTCTTTAAAGTCCCACTCCTGCCCCTTCACAGGACAGTTCCAAGAGTTACACCATGTTCCTGAGAACATTGTCTAAACAATTCTTGAATTCTTTCAGGTTGATGCTGTGACCAAATTCCTGGGGGGCCTGTGCCCAACCACCCTCTGGGTNCAAGCCTATCACAAAGTTGTCTTCCCTTTGGAGAACAAAAATATTTTCATATTTTCAGCATGTTCTCAGCAGTTGCTGCCAAAATCTGGGGTTCTTTGACTTCATATTTCTACTTATGACATATCTCAGGGGAGACTTTCTAGCACGCCTGGGGTGAAAAAGGCACCGGAGACTCTGGCTGCACAATGAGTACTGAGGGGAAATTTGCTGTGTAGCGATAAGAGACCAGTTGAGGAAATGGTTTAGATACTGACCTTCAAGTCAGAAGGGAGCAAAATCTAGGACAGCAGAAGGAAATCTAGTAATATGAAGGAAACAAAGATCTTGTGAAAGATCTTTGAGACAAGAATGGAAAGAGGATTCTCTTGAAGTTGGGACGGTTTTGAACAGACCCAAGCTTTTCAAAAGCAGCATTTTGGGAAGGTAAAACAACAGTGGGAATAGAGGTTAACGAGCTATAAGTCTGGCTTTCTGTAGGGCACTGCTTCACCCAGACCCAGTCTAGCTATGTGTGGAAACATCCTTATTTGTGCCCCATGATTGGTCCTGTCAGAGGACTCACTTAGAAATTTGCTTCTTTTCTGATTACTAATGTTCTGATTTTCAGATTAAATGTGCTCCAAAACCATTTGCAACCATTTTCTATATCATAGAATCATAGGATATCCTGAGTTGGAAGGAACCCACAAGAGTCTTTAAAGTCCCACTCCTGCCCCTTCACAGGACAGTTCCAAGAGTTACACCATGTTCCTGAGAACATTGTCTAAACAATTCTTGAATTCTTTCAGGTTGATGCTGTGACCAAATTCCTGGGGGGCCTGTGCCCAACCACCCTCTGGGTGGAGGATCTTTTCTAATATCCAACCTGAACCTTTCCTGACACAGCTTCAGGCCATTCCCGTGGGTGCTGTCACAGAGCAGAGCTCAGTGTCTGCCCCTCCTCTTCCCCTCGTGAGGGAGTTGTAACTGCAATGAGATCTCGAGGCTGAATAGACCAAGTGACCTCAGCCACTCCTCAATGGCTTCCTCTCCAGACCCTTTACCTTCCTTGTGGCCCTTCTTTGGACACTCTCTCTCATAGTTTAATGTCTGTTTTATTTTGTGGGTGGCCAAAGCTGTCCCCAGCACTGGAGGTGAGGCTGCCCCAGTGCAGAGCAGAGCAGGACAATCCCCTCCCTTGCCCGGCTGGTGATGCTGTGCCTGATGCCCCCAGGACAGGGTTGGCCCTCCTGGCTGCCAGGGCACTGCTGGCTCGTGTTTAACTTGCCATCAACCTGGAGCCCCGGGGCCCTTTCCATGGCACTGCTCTCCAGCCTCTCATTCCCCAGTCTATCACACATCCACGGTTGTCCTGGCCCAAGTGTGGAATTCAGCACTTGTCTTGTTAAACAGTTGCCTATCTCTAATTTGTCAATATTTTGTCAATTTATTTGTCCAATTTGTCCCTGCAGGGCCTGTGTTCTTGCAGAAGTCAATAGTTCCTCCCAATTTAGTGTCTTCAGCAAATTTGCTCAGTGTCCCTTCCAGTCCTGTGTCCACATCATTTCTGAAGATGTTGAAGAGCACAGGGCCGAGGATGGAGCCCATGGAACCCCACTAGTGACAGGTCCCCAGTCTGATGTCACCCCAGTCACTGTAACCCTTTGTGCCTGGACCATGAGCCAGCTGCTCACCCATCACAGGATGTGTTTATTATTTTGCCCAGAAGGACACTGGGAGACACTGTGTCAAAAGATTCACCAGAATGCAAAAAGATTCCATCAATTAACTTCCTTTTATCAGCCGGGTGGGTTACTTTGCCATGAAAGGAAATCAGGTTTGATAAGCAGGTCTTTCCCCTCATGAAGCTGTGCTGGCTGTGACTGATGAGTGTGCTGTCCTTCAGGTGTTTTTCCATATTTCCCAGAATAACCCTGTAGTTTCTAGGGTCATTCTTCTTGCCCTTCTTGAAAACAAGGACAACTTTCAGTCAATTGGCACCTCTCTAAATTCCCAAGACTGCTCAAAAATCATCAAGAGAGGCCTTGTGATGACATCAGCCAGCTCTTTGAGTATTCTCACATGAATCCCATTGGTCCCACAGATTCATAAGGGTCCATCTGGAACAACTGATCCCAAACTACTTCACGGTCAACTAAGAACTGGTCATTCTCACAGCCATGTTCCTCCAGCTTAGGGCACAGGATGCCCTCATTCCATCATCTCTGTTGAAGACAGAGGCAAAGAAAGCATTAAGCACCTCTTCCTTGTCCCTGTCCCTGGTCTGTGAAGTGGCCATCCTCATCCTGTAACATGTCGATGTTATTTCTGCACTGACTTCTGCCAATAATGTATTCGAAATTCTTTATGTTCTCTGCAGCTGCTACTCCAGTTGAGCTTTGGCCATGTGAATTTTCTCTCTGCTGTGGTATATTTCTCCCACAACACCTAAGTTTGCTTTCACTGAGGATACACTTTTATTTTTGCCTTAGCTCCTTCTCCCCATTCCTTTAGTGCTTAATGCTACCCTTTATTTTAAATAACTTAGTGCTGCCCTTTATTTTAATTAACTTTTTACTTCCTCTCATTTTTACCTTTAGAATATAATAATAGAAATAATTGCCTCAGCCATGATTTTTTTAGAGTACTTAATCCACTCCAGTAGCATAGAATCTCTCTTTCTTTCCATTAAGAAATGCCTCTTGTTTGCACATCTTGTATTTAAATCTTCATAAATGTTTGAAAACCATTATTGATTTTCTGTGAAATTGGCATAACATGTTTAAAAAGAAATGAGACTATATTACTGTAATTTTTTAAAAGCACTTGTAAATATACTTATTCTGCCAGATTGAAAATTTAGTCTCTCCCAAGCCTTTGTAAAGTAGATTTTGAAGCTGAAATATGTTAGTTTAAGGACAGTATTTTTAACACTCATTTTTATTTTGCTCAGGTTTCTGTCTTTGCAAATATTTTGTTTGTTGTTTTTCACTATAACGGATTGAGGAGTTAAATTTCCATATTAGAAAATATTTGCCTAATTGAAGTAATATTTCAATTAGTCAGCTACTCAGGTACTGCATTTAGCATTTCAGAAGAATGTAACAGTTTCTTTTTTTCCACTCCACTAAGTTTATTTTGCAGTTTAAAAGCACATTTTCTTCCAAGTATCTTGTGAAATGACACCTGAGTAAAAAAGTGCCAGAAAGACATCAAGTTTGCAGAGTTAAAAGAGTTTTTATCTTCCTTTGGTGATTTGTTGCCATTCTTGAAAAAGTCCTTTTGGAGTTTCGTTCTTTTGATGTGGAGATCTAGATTACGGAAAAAAAAAAAAAGAGGGAAATGTGTATTATTGGTTTAGTATGTACACTCAAGCCTGATCCAATATACAGAGAAAGCAAAAACCTTCCAAAACCTCCAAAACCTTCCATTAGCTTTTAAGGGCCTGATTTGATGCTCTTTAAACATCAGCATATCCTCCAGTGCAGCAGCTGATAAATTGTTGCTGATTGTGGTCTTTGAAAATGAACCATGCTGGGCTTTTTACCACTTCGAACAGGATCCCACCGAGGTGATCATTATGCACAGAGCTAAGTAAGAGAAACATTTGTTCTGTGGCATATTATTTATGTTTCTCTGCTTGTCTCCCAGTACCTCTTTCATTGCACTCCCCTTTCCTATTTATTATCTCTGTAATCCGATTCTTTCAGTATGCATAACATGTTGGAATATAGTTGGTATGAAAAGCACCATAGGAAATAAGATTTTATTTAATAAGGAATTGTTTTTAAATGTTGGGCATATTGGCCATTGATTTAATTTCTATGTGCTATGAAATCATAAGCCACTTGAACAGCAAACTCTTATATCCTTCACAGCAAATAAGCAATGAAGCAATGAATAATTTTTATTTATTTTTCTTTTCATTTTTATTTATGTTGCTTCCTGCAAGCTCCATCTAAGCCCATTGGGTGAAGATTTCATTTCCATTGCACTGTGTAGCTAGCAGTTGTACATCCATAATCTATCACAAAATAAATATTTGTATTGCTGCATTTAAAAACAAAAGGAAGAGTGGGAAACAGTGCTCCTGTTGCAGAAGGCCTTGCCTTTTGTTTTTGATATCAGTTTTTACCTGAAGATCCTACTACAGACAGGTGGTGAGTTTCATGTTTATACTTTATGTGAAGGTGGGTGAAAGTAAACTGTATTTAGGCATCCAAGGAAATGGTTGTGGATAGACAGGCTGTTAACTTAGGTATCCAAGTTAACTAGCTTTGGCAATGAGGGTTGATGTGCCTGCTTTGCAGATGACACACAAGTGTTAGAGCAGCCTCTTGGTTATTCCTATCTCAAACATCAGACACATCCACCACATAGGAGCCTTAGGAATTTGAGTGTCTTGCCAACACTCAGATGGTATCTTGATGTTTGTAAAATGAAGTATCATTCTCCAGCACCCTCCCTTTCCCATCCATCCTTCTCTTCCATGGCTCATTTCCTCCATTTTTGCTAGCAAAATGACCCAGGGTTAATCCGAGCTATTTTTGTTTTGTTTTATTTTGTTTCAATAGACGGAGTCTTATCCAGCCTTTTTTGAAAAGCAGATTTGAGGGGTTATTATCAAAATAGCTACACAGTCAGTTCTAAAGGAATAAGAAGACAGGAAAAGGCACATGCATAGGATCAGGAAAACTAACTGAAACACAGATGTGGCAGTTTTTCAGGTACTGGAATCTTTCCACTAAGCTATAGGCAAATGCTTGCTTTAACCCAAATGCTTGTATTCAAACTTTTCAGTGCCTGTTTTGCCTTTAGATCTCCGATGTTAAGGATGAGGAACTCTTTGCAACACAAGAAACATCTGGAGGTGGCCTTTGTGATGCCTTAAAACCACTCCAGTGGCACAGATGGAACAGAAACACCCTCCAGCCCTAGAAAGACCCCAGACATCTGGACTCCACTGAGTGGTTCTGACTTTGCCAGGGCTGAGATGCCTCCAGAAGGTTACTTCTCCATAGCTCAGTTCTCTCACCAGCTATGTAGCTCGTTCCTAGTAAAACACTTTCAGGCTCACTGTTGGTGGCCTAAGAGCTGGGGATTTATCAAGCTGTAATGCAGCATAAGACTGTGTCCACAATATTCCAGTGACATTGCAGGTAGGCACTGAACATAAAACAGCTCTGTGAAGATAGTCAAAGACCCTCACTAACTCACTCATGAAACTGATCTGAGGGAGTTTTCTTCTACTGCCAAATCAGAGCAAGTAAAAAAGTTCTTCTAAACACAGTATCATGTGTATATCAATTCCCTTTCTTTCAATGAACTGAATTTATATCTATAATTTCTGATGCTGATAGGCAGAGCTAGGCTCTTGGTAGCCTGTTCTTCCTGGTATCCAGAGAATGTTGGTGTCATCACATTGAAGTTTCCTTCCATTATTGCTTTTAATACCCAGAAGAATGATACAGAAGGCCCCTCTCAGTCCTGTCAGCCTGTGCCAGGGGCCCTTTTGAACTCTTTTTTGTCCTACAACACCATGGGTGTTTTCCCTGAGACATAGTGGGCTGAAGTAAGACTGTCACTGAAATATAGGGGTAACTCTCAAGCTTCATTATCACATATTCCAGCTATTTGTATCAGTTACTTTCATGTTTATAAGTTTTCCTTCTTGCTGCAAAGGCTAGGAGCTTACTTATTTTCAATTAAATACTGAATAATACTATAATTACTGTAATTACTGTACTGTAAATACTGAATAATACTGTAATAATTTAGTAATACTGAATTGATCTTATGGCTCTGGAGCATGGGGCTCTCAGTGTGGTATGGCCATATTTACAATATGGGTTGAACCAAATACTCCTAAAGAAAAAAAGAAGTTCAGATTAATTGTTAGTTTATCAGGAGGCAAGAACTCTCAGTGACTTCCAGTTTTACTGGTACGGATCCTCCACTTGTAATCATTTGTTGACAAGCTTAACCCCTCTTACAAAGGTTCCTTCTTGTTCATCACTATTTTCAATTTTAAAATTAACCTAACCTCCACTTATGAGCTTAAAGCTCAGATCTTACTTCACAGCTTCTCTATCTCTGAGAGGCTCCTTTTGGCCTCTCAATGCCTTTCCCAGCCCACTGCTGTCACCAGCTGCTGTCTTTTTCTCATCTCCCACAGAAGACTGACTTCGACAGGCTCAATTAACATTGAAGTGCATTAGGTGAGTGCCTTGTCAGCACCTGACACGATGTTCACAGAAAAGGAAACTAAAACTCCCAGTTCTTCTAAATATTCCTGTGTGTCTTCTTCTTTGAAGGGGGCCAATTTTGCTTCTTGTACATCATGATTCTGTTGCTCACCAGCTCTTGGGCCATTGAGGGTTTGTTGCCCAGGATCCCCTGCTGACATACACACTTTTCCTTGAATATTGTAGAAAAAGTTAGGATGCAGCTTTGCTGATTAAGCAGTGGTATTGAGCTACAATAGCACTATACATGATCAGAAGTATTTTTCCAACCAGCAGCTCTTGGCAGCACAAAGCCGCCTCTCATCAGGCAATGCCTATGGATATGTGGAATACAAAGTCAGACTGTGTGCAGGAGCTGTTCAACAGAACAGCACCATGCACTTTACCAACCATAGGCAACAATGGAAAGGGGACCAGGGCATGGAAACTCAGACCAAGAATAAAACTTAGCTCTTGGACATAGGGACTGAATTTTGTAACAGCTAGGCTTGTCATGCAAGGCCTGTTCAGTACAAGCAGTCCCCCTGGAAATGTATTTATTACTGCAAGTGTTCTGCCACAGAAAGAATACGTGTCAGTCCTATTTACCACATAGTAAAATGGATACAGCACAGCTTTCCATCCTTCTGCAGTAGGGAGACCCTGTGCTGTAGCAGAAAGAGTAATCCAGTCATGCTTGTGCAAAGATTTCTAAGAAATCAGCTCTGGAGTGATGGAGGTTATAGGGCTGCTCAGAAGAACCTTTCACAAAGAAAAATGATCTATGAGATGCGCAGCGGCATACTATAATGTCCAGACCCAATAACAGGAAGTTTCCTCACATACCCCACAGAAATCTCTTTTGCCTCTACACCACTGCTGTACAAATGTAAGAAAGGAGATGGGAGTCTCCTTGCTCTTTTAATCTGAATCTGGGCATAAGTCTGAAACTGAAGACTTTGGTTACCTTCAGAATAAACACTACTAAATACCTCCTATAATTTGACAGTCACTTTCCACATGAGAATCAGTCATGCTTCACTTTTTTCTGCCAAAGCTGGACTAGGGGGCTGGGTGGGAGGTTGTGAGATTTCTTCTGATTATGGTCTCAGCACATCCAGCTAAGTGCCACAGGGTTTCTTTGGGGTTACATTGCAGTGATGAGAGGATAACCTGCCAATGTGTTCTGTTTCCTCCACAGGGAGTAAATGAGATGAGCACCCACAGGGGAATTAACATGAGATAACCAAAATACTGCAATTCCCTTAGCAGTCAGTGACCCTCCTGGCACACAAGCCTTCTTCACACAGTGATCTTAAACCAGTGCAGTGATACGTGTGCTTAGCATTGCTTTGCTGTAAACCACCTCTTGCCCAGCAAACAAGGACTGCTTTAACTGCTCGTGTCAAACACACCTACCCTTGGATGAAATGCCAGTATTTACACAGAGAAATTTGCACAAACTTGGCTGAAGAGCATCTGTGTGTGGACAAGTCTGGGCAGCAGAACCTCTTTGGACTCCTGGTACAGTGTGGCCGTGCAGTATCTTTGCTCATCTATAACAGCTGGGCTCCTCTGGGAAAACAGAAAAAACCCCACATCTTCTGGGTGTCCAAAACCCCATGTGCACTCCTGATCTGTGACAGAAACTTTCATTTCTATGTGCAGGGTTCTACACAGATTTTTCTTCATTGCTGATCATTGCAGCACAGAAATGGCTGCACACAACAGCATATTCATGATCCCAGCATCTGTGTACAGGAACCTTCTGCTGCAGCACAGGGATGCAGCTCCAGACTCATGTCTGGTATCTTTAGGAGAGCAGGAGGTGGAGAAGAGAGAGATTTTTCCCCAGATTTTCCATCAGTAATATTACCTGCTAGCTTAGCATATTTAAATTACCAGAAATTTAGAGAATATACCATTAATGCACTGACAAAGACACTGACAAAAGAAGTCAGGTGCAGCCAGTACAGCTAATGCAAGAAAGTACTTTTGTCTTTTATTGCCATCATGTGCTTTGTGTTTGAGAGTGTGTGTGTATGTGTGTGTGTATTTTTAGCAGCTTGGGTGTAGAATAAAACTAACTTCATTCTCTTGACGAAAAATATTAAACATCTGACAAAAAGTGTATGTTCAGCAATAGCATCCCACATCTATTTTCTTTGCCTTTTAAATTATTTATAAAATTACACCCCCCCTAGCTTTGCAGTACTTTTCACTCAATGAAAATTTTTCTCTGTGGCTAGGATTCACTCTTTTGACTTTGTTTTACCTGCTATATGACTTGGAGAATCTAACATATAAAAGACAATGCAATAACAGAAGAATGGCAACTGATTATATGAAAAATTAGATTTTTTTTATTACATGAATACCCCAAAGATACAAAGAAGAGTTTATTTCTGCAGAGGCAAAACAGAGAAACAGAGAACCGTAATATAAATACTGTAGCAAAATAAAGGAAAAGATCATATTCCTAGGCTTGCTTTTCTGATTAATTCCTAACAAAATACCCAGGTTTTTCTGGATTTAATTCTACAGACAACGTGAGTGGCTTTTCACTGATGAAGTCATAGTCTGATGGCCTGAATTTAAAAGAATGGTGGACTCTGAATATCCAGCATCAGCTTGTGAATCAAGTTATATGCAGTCAGATGAAACACACTGGTAAAGTAAAATTATAGAGGCAATCAACCTGAGGCAGCATCTTGTCCTTATCAATGCTGACGGCAAACTTCCCACTAGCTTTAATCTAAATCTTTGCTTGTTTGTGAGATTGGATAAATTATTATTAACTTGAAGCTATGTCACAGAAATGGTAAGAAGGCAAAAAGAAATATCAAGGACACAAACTTTAACAGGAAAACTAATCATTATATATTCCATAGAAAATAATATATGTTCTTGAACTGTAAATTATCCTTGGAGTTCACTTTTTTGCAGATTTCTCTAAAATCAAACATCAAGAAAAGATTTACATTTTCTCCTTGTTGCATTAGAGAAAATTAAGTCTGAGTTAGAAATTCAAAACTAATCACTGACATTTTGAAATGAGCACTTTGGTTAGTTTCAAAATGTTGTTTTGAAAAATGGAAATATTTCCTCAAAGTTGGTATTTTCCCAGAGGTGGATGGGACTCTTTAAATTAGGAAGCGCAGGAAACTTTTCTCCTCCACTAATTAATCTATTTGACTTTGGAGTCTGAGAATGAAGCTGAGGCAGGTCTTTGAAGGCAAACTGAGTGTCTATAAAGAAGAATAAATTCCAGTGTATCTCTCCATCTGCACAATATTATTTCATGTCGTATATTTTCTGCATTTTGCAAATCAGAAACTGACTATAAATCTGCGCTGTGCTTAACCTAAAGATATCCTGACTTTAACCACAGTGCTAACAAGAACCAAAATGGGCTTGTCCAGTTCACTGTAATGTTTAATAAGCTGATGAATAAGACTTCTGCACATCTGAGGGAGGTAGATTAAAACACTCATTCTACCATTTTTTTCCTAAATATTCCTCAAGAGAGTACCAGGACCTTCTGCTGCTCCTCAGCATGTTCGGGCTGCCACAGTTGTAGCCATGTCACTCACGTGTTTCAGAGCTCTGATCTAACAAATATGTGCTCTTTCCTTCTTCAAGGCCATCACCTCCCTGCTCTGAGTCTGATTTTCTGCAGATTTTCCTGAGATTAAATGAACTTGTGCTCCAGACAAACTCAGCCCCCTTGTGCTGGATACAGAGCTGATACTAATCTTGCTAAGCCTAGAAGCTCAGCTCTAGTGTCCAGCACAGTAAGTCGGTCTCATCCTGTTCCAGTTCCATAGCTAAAGATTTGGAACTTAACCTTACATGATGGTTTTCATCCTGAGGAGCCACTTGCTTCAGCTGGGTGCACTAAGGACATGCCTCAGATGACCAAAGCAGCCAGACAAGGTTGGAGATAATTGTCTGCCAGAGATGTACTATGCCTAAACTCACTGTCCTAGCCTCAGTGCTGACAGAAAGACACTGGGATTACCAGTGGGCTAATTATATATATATATAAATGACTGGCTAACTCAGTCCTTCATATACTAGACTGTTGTATGTTTCACCTCTTCCTAGTTTTTCCCTAGCAAAGAGATGAGGTAGCCATCAATCCTGGCTTTCCAGCCTGCTCCAGTGCCCTCCCTGCTGTGCTGTGCCAGGGTCTGCACCAGGGTTAGGCGATAGCACAAACGATATGTGCTCTTGCTCATTTCTCTGCTCTTTAACACCCTGCCCTCTGAACTTGAACTTGCTGATAGAGAATTACAGTCTGTCTCCATATATTCCACCCAGTCCACTTTACAGTCCACTACAGCCAAGAAGTCAGTACTGGTTCTCTGGTGCACAGGAGAATGCTGATTTCCCCTTGGGTAACATGTCACTTCCTTTCAGGTATTCGCTTGCAAGCTTTGCACTGTCACAGCATGAAACCATAAGTCTGGACCTTATTTTGATTTTTTATTAGTAGCTGATTGACACTGGTAGCCAAGTAGAAAAAAGGATGTATGTCCTGGAATACAGTGAAAAGAAAATGGAGTTGCCAGTTGCTGCAGATACCCCAGGTTATCTTCTCATTTCCTCGCAGAATGGGAGTCATTTTCCAGAGCTTTGCTGTCATTTGGCCACGTGAGCAGAAGCAGAGTAAGTGCAGCCACATCTGGCTGTACGAGTGCCAGACAGAGCATTCCAGCCACAGGGCCACCTTGGATGAGCTCAGTACAGCCCTAGGGCATCCTGCTTCTTCATCACTCATTCTCTTTTTTTGGATTATTTCATTTATTATTGGAGGTGCTGCACAAGCACCTCCCTGCGAAGATATAAGGTCTCTTGCTGTTAAGAGCTAAGTTGTACTGGATAAGGGAAATCCCAACACCTGCGCAACCCTTCATTTCACATTCCCCTACTTCAAAGGCATGTGAGGGAGTGTGGTTGTGTGTGTTTTGTTATAGCATCCCCTCTCCACAAACACAAAAAGATATTCCTGGGATAACCCCAGGAATATAAGTTTGTACATGGATATCTCCTTTGAAGAGGATTTTTTTTCAAGCAGGACTGCCTGTAGAGAAAGGAAAAGGGGTAATGGTTTTAAAGTGAAAGAGGGTTAATTCAGACTAGGTATAAGGAGGAAATTTTTTATGCTGAGGGTGGTGAAACACTGAAGCAGGTGACCCAGAGTACCTGTTGATGCCCTGCCCATGGAAACAATCAAGGACCGGTTGGATGGGGCTCTGAGCAAAATGGTCTAGTTGAAAATGTCCCTGCTTATGGACATTGGATTAGATGACCTTTAAAGGTCCCTTCCAACCCAAACCATTCAGTGATTCTGTGATGTTTTTCAGGATAATTCTTTTAGAATATGTATTTTTCGGTTCCAATGCAAAACATCATAACACCTATGTCAGGCAAGTAGTCATCACTGGGCTGTGAGGAGGTATGAAACAGGACTGGAGAAGTTTTTCCTGATTCCCCTGAACTTCTGTCCTCAAAGTGGGACTGCGGACTAGGTGAGACTGTGAATGTGCAGAAATAATATTATTTGGTTTAAAATCATGTACCCAGATGAATAAAATTTTAGGATTGGTGCAGAAAACTTCGTGTTTCTTTCAATTTAAACTACAATAAATGAGTTTTAAAATTAAATCTGTAGTTTTTTCTATGATCATAAAACTCCCAGAGCTCAAGTTCTATAATGCACAAATTGTCACCCCAACGGTTTCCTCAAAAAATTGAGGGACTCAGAGCTCCTATAGCTTTTCAATAGAGCTGTAGTTCTGAGCTGGTTCCTTTATCTTCCTCTTTGACTTGCTATCTTTAGCACTCTTTCTAGACTTATTTCATATATCTGATCTTACATATCCTGCACGCTTACATACTTGGCTCTAGTTTTTTCCCCTGCAGTTTGCTCTTCACTGGTTCTTCTCTCTGGCACTCACTTTCTCTCTCTATGAAGAGACATCGTCTTTTGGAGTGTGCCTCCCAAATCTCCCTGTTTGTCATTATGCTAAGCCCACTTCAGGCCTGCACCCATGTACTTTTATCTGTGCCTTGCAAACAAAGCAGATTTTATCTTCTCTTTTAGTTACTTTTTTCTTTTATCTTCTGCAATTGTACAGTATATCTGTTTATAGTCAAGACTGTGCTAAACATTCTTGTACTCTGATGAAGCATTTTTGACTCTCTGGATGATACAGCTGTATTATGTTGTTGTGAATGCTAGTATCCCTTTCTTGCATGCAACCATCGCTAATAATATTTTTGTTGTTGTTCCTTCCTCCTAGTGATTTATGATTTATGTTGGATATGCCATTACCTTGATATGCATGGATGTCATTTACATACACAATTTAGGCAACTGTACCATGTTAATCTTGCCTTGAAATGATGGCTCTCACTGTTTCATAGATTAACTCATTACACAGAAGATCTGTCATTCACTTACTAAAAGCTAGGCGTTTCACTTCTCCAGCAATTAGAAATACATCCATTTTACCAAAGAGTAATTACTCAGCTACACAGACTTCCAAGGGAAGAAATGGAGAGCTGAATCATTTTGAGGAGGCAAAGGACATCTTATAGACCTAATATCCTTTTAGCAAGGAAAAGTTTTCAAGAGTCTGTGTCTTGTCTAAGTCATCGTTCTCCTTTGTTCATGGAGAAAGGGACAAACAACACAGCCACTGCTTTTTCTTTATCACTTTGCTCATTTCAAAGGGGAAAAGTTTAGCTGTACAACCCCATCTTTGACCATCTTTCTCCATCCAGTTGCATGGGAAGAACAGCAATCATCACAAAAGTAGTTTTGTACCTCAGACTGGGCTGCTGCACTGCGGTGTGGAGGTCGGGAAGGACAGCATCAACTGTACCTAACAGAAAGTGCCAGGCATGGAGAACTGTAATCTCCCTTTAATTTATTTACACAGATAGGAGTCAGTTGAAGGTCTCACTCCCTTTGTTTCCAAGAAGTGCTCTGGAAAAGAAACGTCCCAGTTACCTGCAGCTACCTTTAATTTTCTAATGATCCACTCATTTTCCCTTTTTGTGCAAGCTTTTTTTGGAACTTATTTCACCAAGGTTTTCCTTTGTAAAGGCCTTTGTATCCTGTCTAACATCTTCCAAGGTAGATCCTCACTCACGGAATCATAAAATTGCTGAAGTTGGAAAAGATCTTTAAGATCATAAAGTCCAACCTAGCACCACCACCATGTTTACCATTAACCCTGTCCTCAAACACATATTCACATGTTTCTTGAAGAATTTCAGGGATGGTGACTCCACCACCACCCTGAGCAATGCATGACTCCACCACCACCCTTTCCAATGCTTGACACCTTTTCAGTGATGAAATTCTTCCTCATGTCTGACCTGGCACATCCTCTGGCACAGCTTGAGTACATTTCCTCTTCTCCTGTCACTAGCTGCATGGAAGAAGAGGCTGATCCCCACCTGGCTGTGGCCTCCTTTCAGGAGGTTGTGGAGAGTGATAAGATCTCCCCTGAGCCTCCTTTTCTCCAGGACAAACAGCCCCAGCTCCCTCTGTTGCTTCTCTAAAAACTCATGCTGCAGACCCTTCCCCAAGCCCACTGTCCTTCTCTGGACACTCTTCAGCACCTCAACACCTTTCTTGTACTGAAGGGCCCAGAACTGGACAGAGAATGGGAGCTGTGTCCTCACCAGTGCTGAGCAAAAAAGAACAATCACCGCCCCAGTCCTGCTGGCCACACTGTTGCTGACGCAGGCCACGGTGTCCTTGGCCTTCTTGGCCACCTGACACACACAATGGCTCATGTTCAGCTGCCATTGACCAGCACTCCCAGGTCCTTTTCCACCTAGCAGCTTTCCAGCCACTCGTACCCCAGCCTATAGCACTGCCTGGGGCTGTTGTTACCCAAACACAGGACGTGGTTTACTGAACCTCATACAATTGGCCTTGGGCCATGGACCTGGCCTGCCCAGATCTCAACTGACCCACCAAATCTTAGACAAGAGAGCAGTCCCCTAGGGTTGGATTCTGAATTTCCAGTCTAAGCTGGGATGGATGGGAGGAGCAGCATCACTGTGCAGGCTTCATCCTTACCTCTTGCCCCTTCATTTATTTTTGAAAAGCTGATGTCACTAGCCTACAGAATTGCACAATGTCCCCTGCCCTTCTACTGTCAGCTCCTGATAGTGGCTGGTTTCCACAGGAATGGGAGGCACTCAATTTTCTCTGTTCTACTGTTATCCTTTTCCTATGTCACCACTTTGCTTCTCATAGTGCGGGGAGAATGAAGGTCTTTTTATCTCCTTCACCCACTAGGTCGGAGGAGTGTCAATTCCCAGACAGCAGGTCACACCAGCCAATAAACAAACCCCAGTGATCCCCTACAGCTTTCACAGGCCTGCACTTTGACATTTGATTTCTGAGACTCCCACTGCAGCTGAAAAGGTCTGTTTACATTTTGTTTCTAAGAGCTCTGTATGACATTCAAACTATCTTGTGTACATACAACATGGGTGGGGAATTTAATTGTTTATAACATGGCTAGGTATTCATAAGTGTTTAAAGAGTCCCTAGGCCAAGCCCCCAGCGCATGGTTGCATTTCTAAGCCTTGTTTTTAAAATCCTTCTTGTTCATATGAAGAAAACTAAGCATTGCTTTTTACCACCTAAACCAATTTTTATTTTTGTTTTTCTAGAGTTCACGAACAATGAGTTTGCAAATAGCAGGAGAAGTGGTTACAGCATGTGATTATAACCAGCAGCTGAGCACGTCTGGATGATTTGTCACAATCATAGTGACACCAACTGTATTGCATTCAAAGACATCAGATAGGCCAGCAGGGTTCAGATGTCTGTGCAGCCACAAGTGCTTAAAAGTCAGGGGCCAACAGAACAGTTGCAGAACAGTTTGCAGTTTTTGGTGCGGCTTCTGGACTCTGGTAGCGAGTAGTGCTGCAGTGAAGCTGAGAGCCACACCCTGAAAGCCAGAGAGCCATTCTGGGGAGAACAGAGACAGAATCACAAAATCACTGGGTTGGAAGAAACCTTCAAGGTCATCAAGTCCAACCCATGCCCTAACACCTCAACTAGACCATGGCACCGAGTGCCACATCCAGTCTTTTTCTAAACACATCCAGGGATGGTGACTCTACCGCCTCTCCGGGCAGACCATTCCACCACTTGATCACTATTTCCATAAAAAACTTTCTCCTAATATCCAACCTAAATTTCCCTTGGTGCAGCTTAGGGCTGTGTCCTCTTGTTCTGTCAGTGTTGCCTGGTGAGAGAGACCAACCCCACCTGACCACGACCACCTTTCAGGGAGTTGTAAAGAGTGATAAGGTCACCCCTGAGTCTCCTTTTCTCCAGGTGAAACAACCCCAGCTCCCTCAGCCATTCCTCACAGGGTTTGTGTTCCAAACCCCTCAACTCCTCCTCTGGGTGTGCTCAAACATCTCAACGTCCTTCCTAAACTGAGAGGACAGAACTGGACACAGCACTCGAGGTGTGACCTCACCAGAGCAGAGCACAGGGGAAGAATGACCTCCCTGCTCCTGCTGGTCAGAACAGAACAGAGACAGAACACTGCTGACACTGTCTTCCAGCTGTGCCTTTTTGGCTGGACAGAAAAAATAGTAGCTGTTTAAGAATTAAATTCTGCATGAAGTCAGCACTAGATTACTAGTGAGAGGAAAGGTTACAGAACTGGTTTTCAGCAGTATATATTAATAAAATATCTATCAAAATGAAGATGAAAACATTTTGGGCTCTTAATTACATGCCACATGGGCATTACACAATAGATTTGGTTAACTGAGACCTTGACAAACTTACAGGCTACAGAAGATGAAAATATATAGAGTTTATTGGTCAGAGAAATTTAAAGAATGAGTCTCTTTAATAACTGCCATTCTGCTGCATGTAAAGAAGACAACATTAGATGTATCCAAGGGGTGCTCTCTTAACAGAAAATAGCATGGCTTGCCTCTGGGATTGGTACAGAAATAGAAATAAATCAAAGAAAAATTACCCTAGGAAGATACAAAAAAGTATTCTTGAGGAAAGATACCTAAATATGATACCAACAAAGCAGCATTCAATACATTTTAAATTGGCTTAATCCAAGAAACAGTGTGATGTCTCACCAGATATGATACATGTGATGCAAGCTTCTATTATTTCTGTTAACGGAGTACATCAGGAAGGCCCTAAAGATCTGAGAAGTTTTTATGGGCACAACTTGTTTATTTCTTACTCTTGAAAATATTTTTTCCTGATGGTAGACAAAGGGAGAACAAACATATTCTTTCACCATGTAAAATAAAAAGTAAGAATAGTTTATAATGTTAAATATAAAGTTAGAATGGTTTGAATTAATAAGAAGACTCAGTCATTGTCCTCCTTTTGGATAAGTGAGAAAAAGAAAGCCTTGATGGCTTTGAAGGAGGGTTTGGAAAACACAAACTACATAAACACTGGAATCTTATTTCAAGAACAGACTGTCCCTTCTCCTCATACTGCTATAAGGTAAAGTGCTAGGGCCAGACTCTTGGTCACTGTCAGAGCCAGTGTTTTTCTGCAGCTGATGGAGCATCCTAGGAGCTGTCTTGACTTAAATCTACAAAGGATCTGACCTAATACATTACAAAATATAACATGGCTGATGTGAAGGGGACATACATTTATGTCCTTATTGGCCATCTGTGTGCTGGGCAGCATCAAAGTGACCTTAGGAAATGTGGTTGCAAAGCAAAGGTACAGGTGGCGTTTGTTGCTATGGCAGTTTCAGATGAAACAACGAGCTTAGAATTACATATCAAAAAAATTTATTGGTACCTCCTCTCAATAAAATCCCTGGACTTCCTGCACCCAGTGTCTATGAGATTTGTCTCTTTTTTATGAAAGGTCCTTTAGTAACTAGAATAGAGAAATATAGCCTGGTTCATTCCACTTAATCTATAGTTATGTATATGCCCTTTATCACTGCTCTGTCTTGAGCCTGATCTGAAAAATGATTCTGAACTGAAAAATGGTACTATAAATCCAGAATAGCTCCACAGATATGGGTAGAGATGGACAGATTTCTCTGACTATAAGCTGTTGTATTTTCACTTTCAAATTCTGTAAAAGTCAGTGTTTACTTCCTTCTACAAAGAAGGTAGTTGATCTAATATTTGATAGAGCTCATTGCTTACTAGAATATAAACATAAAAGAGGCAGCTCTCCAGTGTAGTTAGAGCAACCATTTTTCTGGCTATTCTTGTTCTGTCTAGAAACTTTATCAGGACAGAATTTAAGAACTTTTGCACATTTTTAGGACCCCTCGGAATCAGGCCTAATGAAGCAGCAGACCTGATGACGCTCATTAAGTATCCATATCCCACCTAGTACACATGCTCTGCATACCAGCAGAGCAGGCACTAGACCATGCACACAGAGATGTATTTCTGAAAGGAAAACCTGGCCAAAGTCACACTAGTACCACTGAAATTATATTACAGAGTACTGAAATTCAAAATAATTTTAAAAAGATATGGCATGTAGTAAGGACATCTCTCAAAAATGTGAAGTTCTCAATTCCTATAGAAGATTTCTTTTTTAAAAAAGTGACAACCATTATTTTATTTCTCCCTTTAGCTCTTTATTTTAAATATTACAGATGATTCACTTCAGACTTAGGTTTACCATCCTTGTTACAGAATATCTGTGCAGATATTAAGACTGTTTAGGAAACCCTAATAATCTGTAGCACATGCATCTGAAGAAATAGGGCAGTTTTTAGGGGGCTGGGTCAATGTCTTCCTCTCTCCTGTCTTGTAAGCCAAAGCATAGTTTGTTGCTTCTTAACTTTTTTGTTAGAAAGTAAATTTGATGGGTTCTTACAGTGTCCACATCAGGTTTCTAGTCTCACTAAGACTACAGAAGAGTTTTGCTCTTACACAAGAGCAGTGTAGCTCAGAGACCTTCATACTGTTTGGAAGCTGGATACAAAGTCTTACATATGTGCACAGATCAGAATACAAAGTGGTTTCCCAACTCCAGCCCTTTTTTGCCTTGAGTAGGAGCAGAGTGGTTGCAGCTTTCTGTATCCCCATGCATAGAGGTATTAAAAATCATGCCCAAACACCTCAACATTCATCTGACAAATGCAAAAATCCACTAAAGTCACTGAAAGGTTTTCAGTTGAACTTACCTGCTTTGGTTCCAGTCCAGAAAGGCAATTGCATTAATAAGTTTTGCAGAACCATGTGGTCTAAGTTACAAAGTGTCTTATTTATATTAGATCCATAGTAAAAAATACTAAATCAGATGGAGAACTCATACCTGAATTACCAGCAGAATATAAGGTTCTGTTCCCTGTCTCTGAGATAAAAGAAATTGGTATGTTCATTGGCAAGGGGACAGCTGGCCAAATTCATGCATAACTTCAAGTCCAAAATCACTGCCTCACAGTGACTTTGCCTCTGTACTGGGATGCCATATATCTCAGCACTGGGTAACAGAGAAGCAAATGGCAAGGTGGTCAGCGTTGAAACTGGGGTAGTAATTTTAGGAAAACTAGCTCAAAGTGGACATTGGGGGAGGAACACAGTATCCTACACCCCACCCACTCTGCAATATAACAGGACTGTTGAGTGGAAGTGCATGTCAAAATTGCCTTGGCATTAGAAAACTTTGCTGGAAAAATCTGGCATTGAATTTCAAAGTCAGTGTGCCTGAACAGGCCAGAGGGCAGCATAACTGGCCAAGACTTGAGACAACTGTACATGCACTAGCATGGATATCACATGTGATGTGAGTGCACAGCTGCCCTGCACAGAAATTATCAGACACCTTCAGAGTTATGGTTACATCAATGGAATAGTACCATCATCTCCTGAAACTACATTACAGATCACCACCATTTTCCTTGTACTGCTTTGCAGCCCACCAAGACACTTGGAACCTGAAATACAGATCCACAACATAGTCATTATGAACATAAATAAGAAGGATGATGACATTTCCTACTCCATAAAATCTGCTGCTCTATGACTACTCAAAAGTTCACTTGGTCATGTGCTCTTGGGTAAACAAAGAAACTCCCAGATCCATTATGTTGACAGTCTGTGCAGTTCTTCTGCCAGCAACTGCCACCAAGCAGTCGCCCTTAGTAGCCACAGTTGAACTTGTCCCTCTAGAATTTTGTGGAACCTAGATATTAGCCTATGCAGGTAAAGCAAAGGATATGTCTTGTTTAAAACATCTTTCAGACTAAAAATAAGAATCGTGATTTTAGGTTGAAATGATTACCTCAGGTAGCCCACTGTTTTCATTTTTGCACAAGCATGGGGCTTTTATAATGACAAGAAAGATGTAAGATTATGTCGCGTTAAGCTTGTGAAATAAATAACACTATTTTTTAAAAATTTCTTAGTCAAAAATTGAAAAAGTTAAAAAGTTTCACAGTTTATTCACCTTGTAATCCTATCCTGGTGCTGTCAGTGCCTTAATGATTTATTGGCAGGACCTTGCTACCAGCTATTTTTATATAAACATTACTAGGGCAAACACTTAAAACTGCTTTTAAAGATATCTTCAAAAAATTATGATTTTCAAAAGCTCCTTAGAGGCTTGTCAAGCTGCAAGACAGCTGGAGTTATCTCTGTGGTGTTTTCTCTGGGTTTCAAGACAGTGAATTAATGTGTGGCAAGTGACATTTTCAGTGGTCTTTGGAAAGAGACAGAGGAGGAACATCTTGGATGAATCATTGATCAGAATTAGTTGGAGACCTCTTATCTTTTATATTCATGTAAACTGGGATACCTACAAGAGGGTTTTTTAATGTCAGGTTCGAGAGGTAAACTTCTATATGGTGTTATACCCACAGCAATGTCTTAGAACACTCAAGACCATGACTGGGCTCCCACAAGGTACATGGCACTCATCCAGCAGTTTTCTCCTTAACTTAGAAAAAAAAATTCAACTTCTTAAAACTTTTGCTTTTTCCTCCAGTGCTTGTATTTCCCTATGGGAGAAGAGACTGACTGAGTGAAAGTGAACTAGCAGATCTTGTGGTCTTCCACTTCTTCAATGACCTTCTCAGAAATATTGTTCCTTCTGCAAATGCATCTTTTAGTGCTCTTTCTGGCAATTAGAAGGGAGGAGTGGATGATACCCCAGAGTGTTGTACAACCCTTCAGTGTTGTACATCCTTGACAGGCTGGAAAGATGGACAGAAAAGAACAGTTTGAAATTCTAAAAGGACAAATGCAGGGTCCTGCACCTGAGGAAGAAGAACCCTGGGTACCATCTCAGGCTGGGGCCCAACCTGCTGGAAAGCAGCTCTGTGGAGAAGGAGCTGGGGGTCCTGGTGGACAATAAGCTGTCCATGAGCCAGCAGTGCCCCTGTGGCCAGGAGGGCCAACAGAATCTTGGGATGCCTTAGGAAGAGCACTGCCAGAAGGCCAAGGGAGATGATCCTGCCCTGCTACTCAGCTCTGGTGAGGTCTCACCTGGAGTCTGTGCTCAGTTCTGGTCTCTGGAGCACAGCAGAGATGTGGAGCTCCTGGAGTGGTCCAGCAGAGAGCTACAGAGGTGATGAAGGGACTGGAGCACCTCTGATATGAGGAAAGGCTGAGAGAATTGATCCTGTTCAGCCTCGAGAAGGGATAACAGAGAGGGGACCCCATCAGGGTCTGTCAGTGTCTGCAGGGAGGGGTCAAAGGAGGGACCAGGCTCTGCTCAGTGGTGCTGGGAGACAGGACAAGAGACTACAGGCAGAAACTGGTGCATGGAGAATTTCACCTGAACATAAGGAAGAAATTCTTTACTGAGCAATGACCAAGCACTGGAAGAGGTAGCCCAGAGGCTGCGGCATCTCCCTGTCTGGAGATATCCTGTCTGTTTAAATACAATCCTGTGCCATGTGCTCTGGGAGGGCCCTGCTTGGGCAGGGGGGTTGGACCAGATGACCCACAGTGATCCAACCTGACCCATCCTGTGATCCTGTGATTCTGAAATTCTGATCACAAATATGGGAAAAATACCCTGGGAAATTATATCCTAAGCAGGAGTTAACTTCACCAGTCTGTGAAGTTAACAGATGAGAGTGTGGGGAGATGATACATGTTATATTAAATAGAAAAACAATGAAAGACAATCTTTGAAGTCACTTTTTTTGAGAGCAGCAGAAGGACTGAAATGGGAAAACAAATATGAAGATGGTGCCCTGAGCTCCTCAAAGCATTGTGGATCATTTATTTTTCTTTATATCACCATCATAAAGAAAAGACAGAAAAAACATCTTTTTTTTCCAACACCTCCCACATTTATAAATAATAAATATTTAATATTTGCTGCATGTAAACTTTATGAGTGCCTAAAGCAATATCGAGTTTGTAAAAGAGCACATTTCTTCCTTCTGCTGCTTTTCTTTGCATTTAACATAGGTCCAAAGAACTATGGTTCTCTCGACTTGGCAAGAGAAGAACTTGCTCTGCTAAACCACCAGGAATAAACCTGGGAATTATTGACTTATCTGAGATGAGAGGGTGAGAGAGATGTATAAAAATATGTTTATATTCTTGGGTGAGAATTTTTTGAATTTTGATCTTTGTGCTTCTGCTGTTTCTTTAGGAGTTGAATAAAGGACACTATAAAGAGTGCCTGAGTTCAAAACAATGCTTTCCCCACCTTACCAAAACACAGCCAAGGAAGACAAAAAGAGAAGGAAAACAAGGTTATTAAAACAGGAACCTACAAATCCACAAACAAGTCTGACAGAAAGAATAACTACGTCACTTTCTCATAAATAACAAGTGTCAGGTTTGGCTCTTATAAGCTACCACACATGTTGCTGGGCTCCATTTCCAAGGAGCTCCTTTGCTTAAGAATCTTCCAACCTTGTAGCTAAATTTGCTCTGAATTGATGGTCTTTGGAGCTTACTTTGGACATCTATAACACACTGACCCCTAATCCATAACCAAAGAGCTGTCAAATTCTTTGCTACAGGAGTCAGAAAAAGTAATATTTACCAAAAGAAACTACAGGATCCTACATTTTATGATTTGAGCACACAGACTACAACATCCATTTTGGAGTGCTGGCATAAATGAACGATTGTGCTCACTCCTAATCACATTTATTTTAAATTTTAAACAAAGCAACAAAGTTGGCCCACAGATGGAACCCCTATTGTTTATTCCCTGTAATCCTGTTGATTTAACAGTGTAATGCATACTAGCTCTTAATTATAAATTATTATAAATTATAAATAGAGAT
>VWZS01007821.1:98372-112366 GCA_013397075.1 Rhabdornis inornatus
ATAAATATGCTGCAAAGTGTGACTAATAAAAAATGTGTACTGTGTTAAGGAAGAACACTTGATAACATGGTAAGTACTAATGTGGCATTTAAAAAAAGTGAAAATGAGTGAGGGCAAAAGAGTGAGACAACAATGAGGAATGCAATGGTTTATACTGGCCAGATGAGTGCAGGGCTAAGACAACTATTTTTCTTGTTTTTCATCATCCTCCCATTCCCCACTTTTGTTTTCAGCATTTACTTCTGGCATGCTCGGAAGTCTGGGCCACAACGAGGCCTTTCTACATTATCTCTTGGTCTCTGTGTGTAGAACTACAGGTTCTGGCTACAGTTTTGAGTCCTGATGGAGTACAAACAATCCATGAAATGTATTTAATAAAACCATCTTGAAATTAATGTCATAGGAAGCAAAGAGATGGAGAGACCAAAAAATAGCCAGAGACCCAGAATAGAGCAGGAGGCAGGGAGATTAGGAGGAAGAGCTGACGGCACGTGAATGAGGGTTGTAAGGACTCTCTTCTCTGTAGCACAGTCATTGCTTGCAGATTCTCATGTGTGCTTTCTGGCAATGTTACAGCCCATCCATATGAGAGACAATAGAGGACAGAAAGAATCTGGGCCCTTGGAGTGGTTGATGGACTTAAAACCGTCAGTTTGGGCAATGAACATATGTCAAGTATTTATTGATGTGACAAGAGAAGTCTGATGCTGCTTGTTTGGTCTTGTCTTTTCAGCATTTAATACATGTCCATGTGTAGTATGTCTCTCATGTACAGTTGTTTCTATATTAAGATATGAGTAAATGGCAGGCAGGGATTGTTTTGGGTTCCTTCCCCTAAATGAATCAAATCAGGGCTTCATAGACTGTCTTATGGGAAACATAGAGATAGAAAGAGCCTTGAAGGCTCAGTTCAGGTCCAGATCTAAAATAAGTAGATGGTGTCAGAAGCTAAGAACCTAATAGGATAAACTCATCCCTTCGCTGTTTCAAGGTAGTTTAAATTTACATAAACCTTTATGTGTTTCCTAATAATATCCTAAAGAAGAAGCCCTATGAACTCTGCAGGAAAACTAGAGTTTCCTCAACCCTTGCCCCTTGAGTTTGTTGGGCAGCCTGAACTTCCTAACCTAATGTTCAGATGTACATTCTCTGCAGAGTATCAGAAACAGGTCTACCTAAGACACTCAGTTAAGCGAAAAAAATCAGTTTATGCAGAAGAGTTATGGCTTTAAGTGAGATATTGTCATATGCACTCTATGCACATCTATGGCATTTTGTAAGTTAAGCAATTATTTATTATAAAGAGTAGTAGAAGCAATAAATATATTCATTTATGAAACATCACTGGTTTCTAATTTAATAATTGCTATAAAACTAAATGTGACTAGCTAAATTAATGTTTGCTCGTTTTAAAAGGTATTATATTTGCGAGGGTTAATTTTGAAAGCTAGTAAGTAATAGTCCTTCCATTTTCCATAAATTTATGAAGTTACAAAAGTCAATTAAAAATATATTTTCTTCTACATAATTCTATTTAACACATAAACTAATGGGTATAACTCTTAGTCAGTATCTCATTGGAATTAAGACCAGGATGGTAAAATAAACAGAGTGACTTTGGCATACAAGAAGGACCTTAATAGGTCAAAAAGTTTATGCTCTTCCCTTGAGAGGAACCTATGAAAAACTCCTTACAAAAATCTATAGTGGATCATGAACAGATTGACACAATTCTACATATTTGGAATTTATATTTTAAAAAATGATGATCATTAAAAAAAAGAAGAAGGAGAACAACAACATTTTAAAATATTTAGTTAAAGAGAAAACAATCCATTCCTTGTAATTATGAAAATATCCAGATTCCAAATGTCTTAATCTGCCGTCTATACTTTCATCGTTAAAAGAACTATAAAGGTATAAAATATCCCATTTCAACATGAGATGCCTCCATTTGTACACTTTTATCTCGAAAGACTTTTTCATTGCTTTTCTTTTAACCCTATTCTGGATAAAATGTATCCACATGTTGAGCAACCCTGGAAAATGTTATAAATTTAGACTCCTCTTTCAAGTGAAGACAAGCTCCAAGGCAAAGACAAGGCTCTTTCAGCCCCATGAATCACAGTGGAAAAGCCTGTTAACCTCACTGGCCAGATTCTTATGCTAGCCAGTCTCTCCATCTGCTCACTTAACTGCCCACAAACAAAGGTTTCCTTGCTTCTACAAAATAGTTTTGGGGTAAACATCCTGTTTTAGGTCCTTCCATAGAGATGTATTGTAAAATCAGGTGTTGAAAAATTAGTGTAGGGATCTGTTTTTAACTGTGAATGAGTAATGGTCTAGATGCACGCTAAACACACTTTGTTTCTTAGAGAGTCCTGGTATGCCAATTTTGAAATTTACCAGAAAAATGAAGTCCTATTACACTGGACCTCAAAAACCTGAAGGGGAGGATATGGTCATGCTTGAAAATTTGGTGCTTTGCATTTATATCTATTTTTACCTATTCAAGGAAAAGGGGCGGCTCTTGACTCTGGCACTTGCAAATCACATATTGATGTAACAGGCTAATGTAGCTGCAAGCTGAATCAAGTTGATCCTTTCAGATGTAGAGCTTTTAGAGGGGTCTGAGTACACAGAAGTACAAGACACATTCTCTCCTGCCTTCCAAGGACATCATTCCTTGCATCCCTACTGCTGTATGCATGTGCATTGCCTCTTAAGGAAGACAGGTGAGGGGAAAATTCTCCGTGTTGTATCCCTTTGCTTCACTAAGAAACTATGTGGACTGGAGTCTGATTCCTTCCCAGAGCTACAGAGCAAGAGAAAGAATGGAATGTTCAACCTGAACAGAGGCTAGTATGTCCAAATTCATATGCTGGCTTAGTTAGCATCTTGCCTGGTGGATGAGATAATGATGGAAAACTGCCTCCACCACCACTTGACTCCTGGGTTTACAGGCTTTTAAAAGACTGTGTCTCAGTCCTTATCAACAAGCATTTACAACCACTGGAGGACTGGGCACATGATGGATATTTTACATGTCTACATATTCTCAGGAACAAAACAAAAATCTCTGGTATAGAGATGGATCTGAGGCTGAATCCAATTCCAGACCACCGATTAAAGCCAAATCCAGAAAGAACAAGTTTCAGGTGAGGACAAGGAGGAGCAGCTGGATGAATATGCAGACAAGAGGTATCATTACTGTATCACAAGAGATGTCATAACTGTGCTTTTCTGGTTCAACAGAGTCCTCCATGATAAAGGTAATTTTTCATCTGTAAGATGAAGATGTATCTCACAAGCTGGTCTGAGACAGGCACAAAAACTCATCAACCCCCCAAAACTCAGCACTGTCAGAAGTTCATGTAACTCTTCACTCGTCTTGCCGTCTCCCAGATCAATGAACAGCAAGGCATAAATTTATCTTTTAAACAAAATTCTAAGTTATAATTCTATATACTCCACAAAAATGCTTCTCCCTCTGGACAGAGGTTGCATTAACAAATGTGTGCCAAGTTTTATTAATCCTAATCAGTATGCTACCGGAGGACAACAGGGACTGTGCCAATGAGGAGAGTGTAAAAATCTTAGCAGTGAGAAAGCCACTGGAGTCATGTTGTTATTTAGAGGGAATTCACCAGGCTTGTGGTGGATTAGCTTTGTTGGTAGGATTTTCAGGAAGAGCACCTCTCCATACATCCAGAACTGAATATCCTGCTCCATCACAGCAGAAGGCAAGTTGCCAGTTTGCACGGCTGAAGAGATAATCTCCCAAAACTGTAATTAAAATTACAAAATTTGTCTGAATCTTGTAACTCCCTGAAACTCAGCAGTATCAACTTTGGTGTTCCAATTATTTTGGCCTCAATATGTCCAACTACAACTTAATCACAGAACACTTGGGGTAGATAGGTAAAAGACAAACTACAGCGGTTGTTATGAGTACTGCCAGAAAAGAAAGTCAGAAGAAAGAAATGGGGGAGTGGAAGAAGGGAGGAAGAAGATCAAGTAAGAAGAAAAGCAGAAATTGTAATGAATTTGACGACAGCACGCTGTACAAACCACAATTACTTGGAGTGCATATAAAGGACAGGCTTTGCTTTTCTCCACCCTTGGCTGTGATCTGCTTGCCATTTTTGCCAACGAGTGAGCAGTCCATGTGCCTTTCGGGCAAATATGGAGTCCAGAGTTCATTGTCTGCCCTGTAAACTGCAGTTTAACAGCACAGCACAGTAAGTGACCCTGCCAGGAATTCCTGCCATGAGTCCTGCACTTCTCCCACATGTACTGCAATTCCTCTGTCTCTGCAAAGGCAGGCTGATAAGAGTGTGAGACAGACATACCGCTGGCATCCCAATCACGCTAACAAAACTACTCATCTTTAATTCCTGTGGCCTCGAGCATACTCTCCTGGCAGTGATCACCCTGAAACTTGGATGCTGCCCTTTCTAAGGGGACCATGTTTCTGTCTCCTTGTCCCTGAGGTAGTCAAGGGCTGTCCTCTCTACAGTATCCTGTGAAGGTTTTGATTACTGCCTCCAACGTCTCCATGAGGTACTTGCAGTGCTTTTACAGGATAGGGGTTCAAACTCCCTTCCTCTGATCTTCTGTCCAAAAGGACTTCATCACCATTTCTTTATCTCCTCTCATACCCTAAGGAGGTACAGATTTCCTTGTTTTCCTATATCAGCATTGTTCCCACAGAGAGACAGTTTTTCTTCTGATCTCTTCCTGGTTTTTCTCCACATGTCATAAAATTACAGCATGGAACTCGTTGAACAGAGTATCAGTTTTACAGATTCACATACATAATTTATATGGATATCAAACCCACTGAAAGTTATCAAAGTAAACAGCAAAATAAACAAATGAAGCTAATTTCCAAACCAAAGCCCACACAAACCCTCAAGACATAACAACTCTGGTTTTTCAGGGTTTATAGTGATCTCTAACTAACCAAATTTAGGATGAAGCAGAGGAGCAGATAATCTCATGTCTGCTAACAGGAAGTTTCCGCACATCTTTCTATTTTCTAGATGGGATACTGAACCAATTTGGTCTTTCATCCCACCAGTATTTCATTGCTCTGAAGAGATGCTTTGGATTTCTTGTTTATCTCGGTTTTTTTCTGGGATCGTCAAAGTCCAGCGCTTCCCCTTGCTTTCCTTCCCCAGCCCTCCCCATCCCCTCTAATCTCCACAGGGGTTTCTATATTAGTCTGAGTGGCTGGATAGGTCTCAGCCTCCATCTGGGGGGGAGGATTAAACTTAATTTATCCTCTTAATTCGGCAACAGTTTCCTCACCAAATCCTCTTCCTAGCTTCGCCTTCGCGCAAGCAGTTGGCTAGCATTTCAGCCCCGTACCTTCGGGGAAAAAACAGGGAGAAACCCGTGTCAAATGCCGATGCTCCCTGGGGAGGGCAGCACTGTAGCTGGGGTNCAGTTCCCCGCTCGGGCGGGGGGGACTCGGCGCACATGGAGGTGCCGGGCGGCTGTCACCGCCGCTGCCTCGCCTTGGTGCTGCTCCTGGCTTCGTGCATCGGGTGTGCGGCCACGCCGCGCAGGAACATCCCCCGCCGGCAAGGTAGGACGGGAGGCAGCGCCGGACGAGGGGTGCCTGCCCCCCGACACGCTTGCACCGGCGAAGTTCCGCGTCCCTTTAGCGCTGGGGCTGTCCCGGGCCGGGCACAGGCGACAGCGGGGTCAGGCGGCAGCCCCCGGATGGGCAGCGATCAGTGAGCTCGTCCGGGATCTCCGGGTGCCCGGCGGGGTGTGGGCCGCTGCTCGCCCATCCCTGCTCGCCCTGCCGCCCTCTCACGGGGAAGAGAGGATGCCCAGGCAATGGCAGGGACCCGCGAAGTTCCGGGGTTGGCATATGACCCGTTTTCTCTGACATCTTACACCCGGTGCCGGTGGGCGCACTGGATTTATAGACCAGGACCAGGCTGCAGCTACTGCGGAAGAAATCGGCAAACATTTTATCCGGTTTCCTCTGGATCCTGTTACCTGCGGTGAGGCGTGAGCAGAGTTAGAAGCCAGGTGAACCTCTGAGCCAGTCAGAGGTGACCTGTTGGGAAGGCTGTTCCGTGGCATTTGTATGTCTGGCAGAGAATAACCTAAGGCATAGAGTAGTAAATGGGAAAGGAAAATTACTAGAGAAGAAATGGCTTTGTCCCAAAAAGGTAGCAATCGTGTACCTAGCATGATGTGGTGTGCCTCCTGGTCCTGCTCTTGGCTGAGCGCTGCCCGTGTCCTGTGGGAGGGTTCCCACGGCTGTCGCCGGGAGGTTTGCGCGCTGATCAAGGAGGTCCTGCACAGTCCTTAGAGGCTGAAAGTTAAAACACTGAGTCTCTTAAAACCCTTTTACAGTCTGCAGCATATGAAACAGTAAGGTAAAATGTAAACAATGAGTGAAGTTTGACATTCTGTGTACTTTACAAATTGCGGTGCAAAGAGAAGATAACTATGTCCGGGACTATCTCAAACACCGGGACTGTCCTGGGGTTTTTGTGACCAACACCGACTCTTATCACTGAGTTCACTGAGATCAGCTCAATTGAAAAGACAAAAAGTTTAGTAAGTTCTGCCTCATCTCGCGAAGTGTTTGTCACTTCAGATCCTTTTTGGACCTACCCCGGAGTATTGAAAGATTTTTGTTGCTGGTTTTTACAATCACTATTGTGCCTTTTCTTGCTCATGTGAGAAGAAAACAAATGCCTTGGAAACTTAATACTTAAATGCAGCCTGAGCTTAAGACCCTTATGGACAGATGGCTAATTTTACTGGTCGGACCTTGTCTCTTAGGGATCTAGTCCCATGATGCTTGGTTGTCATAATAGCCACCATTAAGTACTTGAGGAAATTAGGCAGACAGTCGTTGTGAATGAGGTAATTAATAGCTGCATTAAAAATACTGGATATGTGGAGTTGGGGAGGCAAATATGTAAATATTTTAAAATATTCTTTGATTGTAGTGTACTGTTGTACTTGTTTCCCCTAGTCGCAGCAGAATGGCAGACCTGGAAAAAATGCATTTCTGTGCATTAAATTAAAAAAGTTGAAAGCTTGGAAACTAATTGTAGTGCTGTGAAGGAAATTAATTAATATGTTAGTATTGTGTTTACCTTATTTTATTAAGACACATTTTTTGTTAATTTTTTATAACATGCTTCAGATTCCCTGACTGATTCAATCATTCCTTTCTTGCTTCTTTTGCTGTATAAGAAGTATGTAATAAGTTTTATTGAGCAAAATTTTTTCAAAATCTGTGCAAACATTTGAAAATCCACTTGTAGCAAGACTTGAAGAGGCAAACCCCCTACACAGTTTGTGTGGAGCAGCATATATATATATGGTTTAAATCCCATCTGCATTTTGTAGGGACTCTTGGAATTGAAGGCTCCCAAGAATTCCATGACTGTGAAATGAAATGTTGCTCTCAAAACACTCAGAACAGGTGTTGTTTCAGGTAGCTGGAACATCTCTGCCTTGTTCTGCAGCACCTCATATACTGGGTTGTTAAGAGTGGAAAAGAACTATAATTTACTCACACATCCAAAATTACACATTTGGTGAGTAAAGAGGAGATAAGATAGTAAAAAGTTGTTCAGTTTTTTTTTCTTTCGTTTAGCCTTTTCAATAGTGATAGAAGTGATGCTTGTACAGGAATTTTAACTGAGGTGAAAGCAAGAGGTTATATCAAGAGAGAAATCAAAAAACCAGTTGATCTTCAATAACAGAAGCTGACTTGGAGGTACTGTGGATCAAAAAGAAAAAAGACAGTAAAATAGATCTCAATTTTTCCCAAGTTTCATTTCAGGGCTTAGCTTATGAAGATCACTTTTGTAATCCCAAGAAAGCAGCAAAGTAAGAAATCTGTTTGTAAAGTTAAAAATATATAGTAAAGTGGCCACATGTGCAAGTTCTTAAATTAATCTTCAGGGGAAAAGGCTGTTGTACTCGAATACAAGACATTTTGATGACTGCTAAAATAATTTGAACATTTATTTACAGTTACATAATACATTTTCTTGAGACAAGGCAACAGAATGACAGACTCTTTGGGAAGGGCTTAAAACAAATCCTTAGACACCGTGTGGTGAATAGTATAGCTGGGAACAGATTAGCCTGGGATTCTCTATATCTTGTACTCACGGAAGCTGGCACTCATACTGCTGCTTTCACATTTTTTCCTTGCTTTTGCCTTCTGCAGAGACACAGGTTTTTGCCATCTCTGTTTCAAGTTTCAACTGGTTGAAGAATAGAGAGTCTCAAACTAGGTCCCAATGAGTTACTTTGCTACTAGTATAAACACAGTATTTAATTTTAATGGTTGTCTGATTTTAGAGAATTTTAGGGGAAAGAGCTGATCAGTCCTGTGGATGTTCATGGCATAAAGTTGTTGCACTGCATTGGTGCTTCTTTAGTAACAGCGTGTAAAATTCCAACGCCCTGTAGAATAATAAAACGGGTAAGTTGGTCTGCATGGAGAATAAAAATAATCATATCTGATGCTTAGGAATGCTTCTCCTTTTATAAATATATTATGCTTGCCAGCTAATATAAATAAAGAATTTGGCTTGTATCTCTTTCCCAGATGTCCATAGCAGTAGACATTACTGGCTTTCTGTGTAAATGCTGGAGGAATCAGACCAGTTACAGTCTGAAGACTTTACAAGAGAGTAGCATTCAATATCAGGGCCAGAGTTTCAAAAGAGTACAGATCCTTGGTCAGCACTACAGTAGATTACTTTTTTCCCCAAAAGATTTGGCCCTGGGATACTTGAATTCTTTAGAAAATCTGACTATAATAAGAGCTGCTGCATAAGGAACACTTTTGAAAGTCTAGCCATATTTATGTATAAAAACAGGTCGAACTACCTTGAAATCAGGTTTACAGATACAAAAAATCCAACAGTCTTTGGGAAGGAAGGTGCCTATTTGACTTTCTAAATATTACAATTTTTTGGAACAACAATAGGATGAATTCTTATTCACTGTCATAATAAACCCTGCATGTAAAGCTTGCAAGGGTAAGGTTTATTTGCTGCTGGATGTGAAGTGTCTGAGAAGAGGAATTACTCTGAAGCTGAATGATTCCTAATGTGAGGGATGTAGAGCTGTTAGAGACAGTGCATAAATGTGAGCTAGAACTAATAAAGAAGATGTGAATAATTTATTTAAGGGAAGATTAGTATCGTCCTTTTACAGTTTCAAAAACGTCTGATGTCTTCAACACCAATAAAATCAAGCACTAATTATATATGTATTTATTGTTTGTCACCTTCAGGTGTAAGTTGCATTGCAACGTTATGTGACATTCTCACTTGATTGGACCTGCTCTTGTACCTCTGGGGTCCATGGTCTGCTGAATTCCGAAAACTGATCAATCACATCACCACCTCATGCAGATATGAGTGTTCTGATAATACTTTCCAGGGCAGCAATAGGAATGCAGTGAATTACTCCACTTGAGCATGTTACTTTGTATATCACTTTTACTCATTTTGAAGTATGTTTTATTTAGTTCGTCTCACTTGCAGCAAAATGTCTTGTGCCCTTTCCACCACAAAATTGCTGTCTTCCTCTGAACAAGGAAACTTTCAGTAAATGTTTTTCATTGGCACCATTTTGCCAATGCCAACATCTGAAATGACTATTCAGACTTCCACCAGTGTTCAGAAAGGTAAATTAGCTGAGACATTCTATGCCAGATATACTGGGGTTCACAGTGATGCTTCAGAGAGGAGGGGTTGTTTTGGAGTTAGGGCACTAGAGTGATCTTTGGGAGATCTTTCTGCCTTGAGGCTGTCGCAGACTGACTTTGATTGCTTGCCAGTCCTTCACAGGCCAGGTTTTCATTTTTAAAAATGAGATAAGAGTGGTTTTATGCTTTCATCCTTTTCCAGCCATGCCACTTTAGACAGTGATAAGACTCTTATAGGGTGCTCATCATAGCTGTACCCCAATTTTAGTCAATGCTTCCAGGCTTTGACTGAGTGATAATGTGTAGGCGATTTTCATGATGTCTTCTGGTGTGCTTGCAGAAAAAAACCCTCTTTTTCTCTCAGTGACACTGGACTAGACAGGACACAGCACTATGTATTGTTTGCAGCTCATTAGAAGTGAATAGATCCAACTCAAACAATCATAACTCACCTTAAACTTAGTGGCAGTGATTCTGAGTGTCAGTCACCCAAAAAACATCCTGAGGAACAGAATTGTATCTTATTTTCTTAAACCAGAAAATTTCAGTGAATGAGTTCTCTTCAGTGCCCCTTAAAACTCATTGATTAGCTGAGAGTATACTTGGAAGGTTGTAAGTCTTCAGATCAAGCTTACATTAGGATTCAAAATTTTGCATGTTTCTATTTATGTTCTTTTAATGTGTGTTTATGCTCTTTTTATGCTTTTTTAAAATTGAAAATAAAATTAATTAAAAACAGGTGACTATCATTTTTTCATGTCCTCAAAACAGGACTGATAGGACCTTTTCACACCTTTTCCATCACAAGGAAATGAAACTCTAAAATGCTTATAGAAGGTTTTTCATATTAAAAAGTCATTAAAGCATATTAAAGATACCTGTAATCTAACCAAACAGCACGAATAGGTGTTTTCAGAGTATATTATTTCATTATTGAGTGTACAGTTGGGTGCCATATTTGTCAGTGAATGTGTGATGGTGGTCTGATCACATAACAAAAGACTTCCTAAATCACAGGGACACAGGAGATTATGTTAGATATGTGATCTTAATATTTCTTAATTGTTTTATGTGCAAACAAATGATCTACCTAAAAAAAAAAATCCCACGAACCAAACAAATCCCCAAACCTGTTCCTCATGACTAATTCCAACTGAAAGGAAATACTTTTGAGTAAGGCTAGGCAAGATTTGGTTGCCTTTTATTTTTTACTTTTAGTAAAGATGCTTACACATGACAACCAAATTAGTTATTTCGTATAACGTGACCATCTAAACCATAGCAAAAGTTCAACATTACTTTTTCAGAGTTTTCAAAGCCACTGAGCTGAGAACAGGCACACCAGAATTCATCTTTGAAAGTAAGTGCTTCAGGAGGGCATAAGCCACTGAAAATTGAAGGCTTAGAGGGAAAGCTTCAGCACAACTAGATACCTAACTCAAACCTAGATAATGATACGCTGTGTGATGATCCATAAAACTCTGCAGGTGAGAGGTGTATAGTATGAAATACACCAGATTCTTGCCAGTTCTTCCACTGAACATAGGGTAGCTACACCCAGGAGTAAAGACTACTGTTGAGAAAAGTCCCTCAGGATATTGGCCTCTACTGAAAACGGAATCCACACAATATTGATAAAGGGAGCCATTTGTTCAAAAGGGAGAGGACAGCTATGTGGTCATGGTAGAAATCCTTCCTTCTCTTGGGTTGGATTCCTGAAGGTGGATAGCCAAAATGCATTGGCTTTCTTTTCTTAGAAAGATGTCTCACTCAAGCATTGCCAAAGTTATCCTGGATAATTTTTAAGAGGTAGGAAATATAAACCATATGCTAACATCTGAAGATGGCTTTCTGTGTGTATCCCCAAGCAGTGATAGTGTGTCTTTCCCCTTATATATGTTAACCTTATAGCTAATGAACTTTATATAACAGTGCAGATAGCAGTCATGTCAAGAACAGCTCTTCTGAGAAGCAGACAGAGTGGTTCTGAGTTTCCCCACGTCCTCAGAGGATAGTCAGTCCAGTGTTATTTGCACAGAAAGATCTCTGAAGCTGGAAGAATCATAAGACAGATTATTCTTCACATCTCTCTCAATTTTAAATGTAGTTTAAAATTGCTGGCATCTATGAAAATGATAGTATATATCAATACCTATGTACATTTGGAACCTGCAAAATTGTCTTTCTAAAATGATGGGAAACGAACATCCTGTGAATGTTGATCATACTTCTTTCAAATACAGAAATCATTCTGATCTTTCTGCTGTGCCAGAGGTATTGTTGCACATACAAAGTTTAAAGTCAAGACTGGCTTTGTGTTGCTGGGCTCAAAAATTGTCTGATAAAAAATCCTAAGGGCAAAAATTATACAGTATTTCACTCAAGTTTAATTAGATTTATGCATGAAAAATTTCGACTGGAATATAATTTTAGGAAAAAAGAAGCCAAACTATGAACAAAACCTTTCAAACTGTAGATGGTGGAAAGTACATGTCTAGGACCAAAATTTTTGTGGTTTAATTAGAGATTGCAGAAGCCAGAATCTGTTCCTTGGAACTGAAATGTGAAGTCTCTTTCATATTCTGCTTTCTAGACAATTACAGGAGAAGGTAACATGTTTCCAAAAATAAGCAGGCATTTTATGAAGATGACTGTTTACAGAGATGTTGGCATTGCAGCTGATACTCCAGCCATGAATGGAGATTGGTGTCCTGCTGGCATTTTCAGTTCCTGCTCCCATTTCAGGATGTTCTCACTCCCATGTGAACCTGTGGTGTGCAGGTTGCCAATGTTCCCATCTTATTTGATCAGTCACAATGGCAGACTTGAACTTTGCAGCCAAGAGCTGTTTCTCTGTGCATGTGTGTGCCAAGGGACTCACTCAGTAGGGTGAGAAGGCCTTTCCAGCCATTTACCCCTGCAGAGCCATAGGGTCACAGGATGGAAGAAGAAGCCTGCAGAATATAAGAGATTCTTTCAGGGACTTCTGGAGAAAGAACAAGACAGCACCTAAAATGGGTTTAAAGCGGGAAAAAAAGTGAGCAGTTTGGACCAGCTGATGCCAAGTAAAGGGCATGGTTAGCACGAGGTAGCCCTGGTAGAGGTTTGGTACAAACTCTGTCTACAGGCTGCAGGAGACAGTGTGCCAGTGGAGCAGGGAATGCTTTGAGAGGATTAGGGAGCATTAGGTACTAGCTGTGTGGACATCACAGCTGTGCCTGGGTCTTGTGCTATTTTTTCCGCTATGTATTTGTTCTTTATGCTGTGATATATTTCCATGTCTCATTGTCTCTTGCATCAAGAGGGTTTTGTCCTTCCCTGTTGGTCTCTTAGCTCTCACATCCTGCTGCTTGTTACTGGTTCTTTGAATGCACAGGCCATGTCCCACACTAAATCATTGCAGGGATTCAGTTTTAAAACCCACAGTATTTCAGTCACTTACTACAGACAGAGAATTTCCTCTGGTTTTACTGATAGTGGGGGTGAATGGAGAGACTTGCTGACTGCAGAAGGTATTGAAATTATCCTATTTCTTATAGAGGAGCTGAGTTGGGGAAGAATTTCCTGCTTCTTGTGAAGATGCCAGATTTTCTTTGGAACTAAAATACTTATGGGAATCATACGAATGTTTATAAATATGGGGGAGTGGTGAAGATGGAGCTAGGCTTTTCTCACTGGTGCCCTGTGACAGGACTGGAGGCAATGGACACGAAGGGAAAGCAGGAAATTCCCTTTAACATGAGCAAAGACTTTTTTACTGAGAGGGTGACTGAGAATTTATCCTGAGAGGCTGTGGAGTGTCTATCCTTGGAGATATTCAAACCTCTTTATGCAAAGTCTTGGGCAACCTGGTGCAGCTGAGTCTACTCTGAGCAGGAGTTTGGATTAGGTGATCTCCAAATGTGCCTCTCTCTGTGATTTTGCTGAATGTCACAAGGATCTCCTGAAAATGTCTGTTTCAGCTCTCAGGTTTAGCTTCCTTTGAGCTCTCCACCCTGTCATGGATTGAAAACACCAACTGGACCAACTACCCTGCTTTCTACAGAGAAATGAATGTTTTCTGGTGTTGTGATCAGTATAAAGTGTTGGGTGGGAGGTTGCTACACTTTGTGTTGTGTAGCTCTATGAGGCCTGTGCCAGAACCTTAGGAATAACCAACCTGCACACCTGATTTTTGTGATACTTTCTGGGGTGGGACCAGATCATTTGTGACCATGAATAAAGAGCTTCAAAACAATCACTCAGAACTTGGAAGGATTGTGGGAACCCAAATGCTGCA